>JAJOOS010005797.1:0-48273 GCA_029582725.1 Solanum chiquidenum
TGAGTAGTTCATGCTCATAATTCCGCATGAACTCTGAGTTGAGCATTCTTGAAATTAGTAGTATCATTGAAGTTCTTGAGTTCCAAGTATTTGAGTTCTATCTATGGTTATTGAAAACCTTGCATTGAGTAGTTCATGTCCATAATTCAGCATGAGCCATATTTTAAGAAGTCTTTTACAAACGTTTTAACTTTGTTTTAAGACTTAAGTTTTGAATTTAGTAAAGAGTAAAGTTGAAGTTCTTTTCTTCAAAAAGTATATGGGGACTAAGTATTCCCAAAGAGATTTAAAATGTTTTCACATTTAAATAAAAACGGAAACTGAGATTTCCAAAGAGCCTTCGGGCTAGTTTTCAAAAAAGAGTAATCGCTTTATAAATGAAGCAAGAGCACTAATCACAAATCACAGAAGAAGTTGTTTTTTTAAAAACATATGAGCTAAGTATAGTTTATTTTTGGGAGTAGTATTGAGCACCGATATGGGGATGCAAGTTCATATTAACTCAAATCTCCATAAACCATGTAGCCGTCATGGGTATTAAAGGATCATACTTTTTAGATGATCACTTAAGTTAAGCTAGTGGATCCACTTAGTGAGTTAGCTTTCTATACCCCCAGCAAGGTATAGGATGGTCCTTGACAGCGTGAGGTAAAACGTTGTATCGCCACTTAGACTCATAGTGGTGGTTGTCGGTTAGAGAAACTCCAACAGCAGTATTTGTATGGTTCCTCAAGGGGTTCTTCTTAGTATGAATGGGGGTATGGGACTTCATTCATGCATTACACAAGTAGACTTTGAGAGGGAGCATGGTATGTCTTTTATGATATTATGATTATTGGTTAACATCATGATTTAAACAATTTTCCTTTTTCTTTATATTGCACTTGTTTTAAACTGCTTTATATTGAAGTGAGTTCAGTTATGTTGAGTTGAGTAGAGCTAGGTAAGTTCTTCAGTTTCTTTCAGATTCTTTCAAGCCTATGTTTCCTTTTTATCAAAGTTCAAGCTTATGTTTATGCTTTAGAATTCCCCCCCCCCCTTACATGCTCGTACATTCCACGTACTAAGCCATTTGGCCTGCATCTTCTCATGATGCAGACACGGGTATTCAAGATCATCAACAGGAGATTCATTCATACGTTCGAGAGTTCGAGTTAGCTATGGTGAGCCTCCTTGTTTCCAGAGGATTTCATTTACCTTTCAGTTTAGTCAGGATGTCGTGGGTCTCGTCCCGACTTCCATATTTACTAGTTAGAGTATTTATAGATAGTCAGTATTTTTGAGAAGTCTGTATTATTCATTTATCTTATTAAACGTTTTAAAGACTTAAGTTGTGTATTTTATGGCGAGCTCAATATATTTATTTTTATTATTCAGAGTTTTTATTTGAGGTAAAGTTTGAATTAAAGTTTTATGAACTTTTATTTCAGTTTTTAAGCTTTGTATGCTTGAATCAGTTTTCCGCTTGTAGTCAGCCAGGATGAGGGTTCGCTTGGGGACCAGCAATGGTTCTTGAGTGTTAGCCACGTCCAGGGTGTAGACTCGGGTCATGACATTAGTCCACCATTTCATCAGGGTTTTTTCTAGTATTAATTTTCTAAATTTAAATTTCTACTTGATATTTTCATATACTTTGTAGGATTTAGATGTTGTTGCAGAATCATACTATGTCATGATGAGTGCAAGGTAAGATAGTTCTCTCTTTCTTTAAAATAAATTGACGATTGTTGCTTATAAATTATGATAATGTGTGATACACTTGTTTTATTAACTTAGTTTAAAGTAGTTGTTTTAAATTCATAGTTGATTTTAAACACATATATGCTAAAAAAACTAATCGAGTAAATGTTGATCGAAAAAACTGATAAAGAAATAACAGAAATTAATACTAATTAAAAAATACCAAATATATATTTATACATAGGCATATTAATGATAAAAAAAACTACCACATATATATTAATACGTAACATAAATTAAAGCTAAAGAAAAATAAATTTACGACCATACCTTTGAGTTTTGGAAAGTATAATTGTTTATTACTAGAGACAACTATGTACTTCACTACAAATTAAGCTTCACACATATGAAAATACCCTTGTTAAGAATATTTCTTTAAGATCCACGCTCTAAAAGTTTGACAAGTACTAAAGTAAGATCTAATTGATCATTCCAGAAATAATTTTTATTTTTATAGATTTATTTGATTGAATCGGTAGATACAATAACCATCTCTACAATAACTGAAAAAGTAATCAACCTTACTTACGTTAGACGTCTGAATTATGTCACACAAATAGCACGAGATATATTTGTTTCAAATTATTAAATAACTAAGTAGGTCGAAACCTGTTTCTCAAATAAGTTATTTGGTGAATGAAGTGAGTAGATGCATACACTTGCATAGTTATACTTTCTTTGTTTGTCATCATCAAAATGGAGTTTTATATTTAAAAGGTTGCATATTTGGAAAATAAAGGAATCAGTTGCACATAATCCTCAGCTATTGAAAATCGCAGAAACAAGTTTCCAAGCATAGTTTTTTCACAACAATTTCAAAGGAGAGAAGAAAGAAGAACTAGTGATCTAGATTGTTCTTTCTTTCATTATATTAGTTGTATTAGTGTTTTTATTGAGTTGTAATAATTTTATTCCTAATTGCAAATATGTGTTTAAAATCAACTATGAATTTAAAACAACTACTTTAAACTAAGTTAAGAAAACAAAGGTGTCACACATTATCATAATTCATAAGCAACAATCGTCAATTTATTTTAAAGAAAGAGATAACCATCTTACCTTGCACTCATCATGACATAGTATGATTCTGCAACAACATCTAAATCCTACAAAGTATATGAAAATATCAAGTAGAAATTTAAATTTAGTAAATTAATACTAGAAAAAAACCCTGATGAAATGGTGGACTAATGTCACGACCCGAGCCTACAACCTGGACGTGGCCGGCACTCGAGAACCATTTTTTTTCCCCAAGTAAACCCTCATCTTGGCTGACTTCAAGTGGAAGACTAACTCAAGCATACAAAGCTTAAAAATTGAATAAATATTCATGAAACTTAAATAGAAAGCTTTCACTCAAAAGAAAACTCTGCATAAAATAAATTATTCAACTCGCCATAAAATAGGCAACTTAAGTCTTTAAAACATTTAATAAAATAAATGATACAGACTTCTCAACTATACTGACTATCTATGAAGCCTCTAACTGATAAAGATGGAAGTCGGGACAAGACCCACGACGTCCTAACAATTGATATAACTAAGAGGTAAATGAAATCCTTCGGAAGCAAGGAGGCTCACCATAGCTAACTCGAACTCTTGGATGTATCAACGAAGCTCCTATTGATGATCTTGAATACATGTGTCTGCATCATGAGAAGATGCAGGCCAAATTACTCAGTACGTGGAATGTACGAGCATGTAAGAGGAATTCTAAAGGATAACATAAACTTGAACTTGATAAAAAAGAAGCATAGGCTTGAAAGAATCTAAAAGAAACTGAAGAACTTATCTGGCTCAACTCAACTCAACATAACTGAACTCATTTAAATATAAAGCAGTTTAAAACAAGTGCAATATAAAGAAAAAGGAAAACTGTTTAAAACATGATGTTCACTCATAATCATAATATCATAAAGACATATCATGCTCCCTCTCAAAGTCTACTTATGCAATGCATGAATGAAGTCCCATACCCCCATTCATACTAAGCAGAACTCCTTGAGGAACCATGCAAATACTGCTATGGGAGTTTCTCTAACCGAGAACCACCACTATGAGCCTAAGTGGTGATACAGCGTCTTGCCCACGCTGCCAGAACTGTTCTGTACTTTGTCGTCATATAGAACACTTAACTTAGTGGATTCACTAGCTTAACTTATGTGATCATCTAAAAAGTATGACCCATTAATACCCATGATGGTTACATGGTTTATGGAGAATTGAGTTAATATGAACTCGCATCTCCCTATCGGTGCTCAATACTACTCCCAAAAATATACTTAGCTCATATGTTTTAAACAACTTTTTTCTTTGGTTTGAGATAATTACTCAAAACTTATCTTAAAAGCTCTCTTGGAAATCATAGTTTCCTCTTTACTGAAAAATTAGCTCAAAGGCTCTTTTGAAATCTCAGTTTCCTTTCTTGTTTAAATGTGAAAACATTTACTCTTTGGAAATACATAGTCTTGATATACTCTTTTGAAGAAAAGAACTCAACTCCTTACTCTTTACTCTTTGATCTTTGCTTAACTCAAAACTTAAGTCTTAAAACAAAGTTAAAATGTTTGTAAAAGACTTTTTAAAATATGGTTCATACCGAGTCAATGCAAGGTTTCCAAAAACCATAGATAGAACTCAATACTTGGAACTCAAGAACTTCAATAATACTACTCACTTCAAGAATGCTCAACTCAGAGGGTTTATGCGGAATTTATGAGCATGAATTACTCAACTCAAGGACTCAAAGATACTTCTCATCTCAAGATTTTTTGACTTATAATATTCATGCAGAATTATGGGCATGAACAACTCAACTCATGGACTTCATGGGTAATAGGTAATAGTCCCATGATTAGGATTATAATCTCAAATGGGTTAGAAACTCAATACTTAAGACTTAGAACTTGAGGATATTACTCCTCTCATAGATACTCAACTTATAGAGTTCATGTGGAATTTATGGGCATGAACGACTTGACTCGTGGGTTTACATAACATTATGGAACTCATGATACAACTCTTCTCATTCTCATACTTACTTACTCAAAACTTAGTTCAAATCAATAGTTGATCTCAAAGGATTCACAGTTGACCTCAAAGGCTTTCTTGAACTCTACTCTTAACTTTCTCTTGAATGTGAATTATGAATTCAAGAGTTATGGTTCATGTTATGAAGGATCTCGTGATGACAAAGTAGACTCATGAATACATTCGCCTCACTCTCATTCTCACTTACTTGAGTCTTGAAAAAAGGTACTAGAAGTTGTAGAAGACTCCACAAAAGAACTCAAAGGGACTTTCTTAGAATGTTCGAAAGAACTCTCAAAACTTAACTCTTAGCTCTACCTTGATTTGAATTATGAATTCAAGGTTATGATCATGTTATGAATGATTTCTAGGTGTTTAGAAGTAGCTTAAGAGTAGTTAGAATTGAAAAGGAGTGAAGGTGCACTTTAAATGAACTCAAACGGGGTAAACCGATGACAAACTGGATGGGACAGGAGACTCTGGGGCTATGGGTGGCGCGGAGATCCAGCCCCTAACATTTAGAGGAGGGTTTGGGGCGCTCTGACTGACGCATCGCGCAAGGTCCCAACCCAGAAAATTCGACGAATTTTCCTTGCTCGTTTTCTCACCCTAACTCGCCTAGAATCGAACGGTTTCTTCCCCAATCATTTGGATTCGATTACTTAACATAAGTACACTCTAATATACTCAAAAAAACACTCAAATTACTAAATTTCATCACAATAATTCATCAAAACCCCAACACAACAAAATTTAGAATGAACTTCAAGAACACCTATCAAGAACTCATCAAGAACTCTAATCTTTCAACTTCAAGAATGAAATTTCACTGAAAATAACATGATTGGCGTGTGGGTGAACTAACCCAACACTATGGAAGCTTACATACCTCTTACGGATCAAACCCGTGGCGACAACTCCCAACAACTCTCAAGAATTTTGACGAACGCTTCGATCCTTTCTCTTTTCTCCTCTTTTTTCTTCTTGAACTCTCAACTAAAACCCTAGGCGTAAACTAGGATTATAAAACTGAACCTAATCATATTAGACTCCTAAAATATTACTAAATATGAATTAAATCTGATTGCGTAAGGAAAAGACCAAAATACCCCTCTAAAATCTGGTTTTGACTTTCCTTATCTAGACAGCCCAACTTCGAATGGACATATCTCCCTCATACGATATCAAAACTAAGAAAACTCGGCGGCGTTGGAAAGATAATTCAGAAGTATTTCCTACGGTATCTGGTAGCACACCCAACTCATCCTGAGCTAGGAGTTATAGTCGTTTAAAATCAACCCAAAACTCATACTTAACTTAACTTGCAAAATTTAAGATTTTTCTATTTCCAATTTAATTCTTTTTGGAACTCAAGGTGCTACATATAGTGACCTTAAAACTTAAGAAATTTTTAATTCCTTGGTAAAATTTCACTCACTACGAAGAACGGTTCGAGTCTTAGTTCAAAAAATTTCTAGGGTGTTACAACTAAGACATATTAAGATGTCAAAAATAAATAATGCAAACCTCTCTAGGAAACTAATTAAGTTTCATCTTGATTGTCCATCTACCTTTAGAAAATTCTCTAAACCACCTTTGCATTGTCAAGAATAGACACATTATATACTTGATATGTCATATAAAGCTAACAAGAGGGGGTGGGGGGTATAAGAGGGAATAGAGATTTTACACAGATAATAGATTGAATCATGATATCTAGTATAAAGCTATAAATACTCAAATAATAATAAGTAGACTAATCACTTTATCTATAGCACCAAGTAAACCTTCTTTGGCTAAATGATTCTTTGGTTGTTAACCACTAAGGGCAAGTATAGAATATCATATACTTGCATCTACAATTGACACAAATAAGAACAAATAAATATTATCATTGGAGTTGTAAATAACATATATTAAAATAATCATAGGAATAACCAATATCATATCGTGTATGTGAAAAAATACAAACAAGATACATTATGAGGCATCATGGACACTTCTACAGCCTTAAGAGCCTTTTGCATCCAGGCCATATTGTTATGTCAATTTTTTTTTGATATTAGATTTGAAATTAGATGAAATAACAATATGTGATTATGTTCTTTCATGTTTCAGTATATTTTAATCATCCCACAAACAGTTTTGTCAAAGAAAAATGTGTTCGTAATTTAGTATAGGTGTGTCAAAAAACTACCATAAGGTGGACAAAAAAATGTAACTGATAAAAGAAATGTTTATTTTCTTCATGTATACTAGATTTATTTTAAAAATGATTCACTCACTGGTAGGTTAAAACTCTTGTGCTGCCATCTTCGTACAAATTTGAGCTAACTTGTTTTTATTGCCAACAGGATAGATAGGCAGAAGTAAGTCACCGGGATCACTGTATCTTGGCCAATGAGGCAAAGTAATAGAAAGTGAAAGGATTTACCTAGAAGAAACTACCGTCATTGAGCTACTTCAAGCAACTGATATAAATTCAGTTAAAGAAAGAGTGTAAAACAGCTGCTACATCACCAGGAAAAGCAAGAAGTCCCCCACTTTGTGGTTCGACTAGTTTCACACCTGATTGATCGTATAGAGTGTGTAACTTTCAGAATTTATTAGCTATTGATGGCCTATCTTTTCACCAGATCATCAAAGTTACATATGTTGCTTTTATGTTTGGGTGAAATTTTAGGGTATCCTTGTTCGACAGCTAGTAAACCATAATAGCTACACAATCTTACATGGTCATTCAGTCGTGAAACTAATCGAGCATATTCTGATCGAAAAATCTGATAAAGAAATAACATAAATTAATACTAATAAAAAATACCACATATATATTTATACATACGCATATTAATGATAAAAAACTACCACATATATATTAATACATAACACAGATTAAAGCTAAAATAAATAAATTTACGACCATACCTTTGAGTTTAGGATAGTATAATTGTTTATTACTAGAGACAACTATGTACTTCACTACAAATTAAGCTTCTCAGATATGAAAATACCTTTGTTAAGTATATTTCTTTAAGATCCACACTCTAAAAGTTTGACAAGTAATAAAGTAAGATCTGAATGATCATTCTAGAAATAATTTTTATTTTTATAGATTTATTTGATTGAATCGGTAGATACAATACCCATCTCTACAATAACTGAAAAAGTAATCAACCTTACTTATGTTAGACGTCTGAATTATGTCATACAAATAGCAGGAGATATATTTGTTTCAAATTATTAAATAACTAAGTAGGTCGAAACCTGTTTCTCAAATAAGCTATTTGGTGAATGGGGTGAGTAGATGGATACACTTGCATAGTTATACTTTCTTTGTTTGTCATCATCAAAATGGAGTTTTATATTTAAAAGGTTGCATATTTGGAAAATAAAGGAATCAGTTGCACATAATCCTCAGCTATTGAAAATCGCAGAAACAAGTTTCCAATCATTGTTTTTTCACAACAATTTCCAAGGAGTGAAGAAAGAAGAACTAGTGATCTAGATTGTGCTTTCTTTCATTATATTAGTTGTATTAGTGTTGTTATTGAGTTGTAATAATTTTATTACTAATTGCAAATATGTGTTTAAAATCAACTATGAATTTAAAACATTAACTTTAAACTAAGTTAAGAAAACAAGTGTATCACACATTATCATAATTCATAAGCAACAATCGTCAATTTATTTTATAGAAAGAGAGAACCATCTTACCTTGCACTCATCATGACATAGTATGATTCTGCAACAACTTCTAAATCCTACAAAATATATGAAAATATCAAGTAGAAATTTAAATTTAGAAAATTAATACTAGAAAAAAAAACTGATGAAATGGTGGACCAAAACATATTAAGATGTCAAAAATAAATAATGCAAAACTCTCTAGGAAACTAAATAAGTTTCATCTTGATTGTCCATCTCCCTTTTGAAAATTCTCTAAACCACCTTTACATTGTCAAGAATAGACACATTATATTCTTGATATGTCATATAAAGATAAAAAGAGGGGGGCGGGGGTATCAGAGGGAATAGAGATTTTACACATATAATATATTGAATCATAATATCTAGTATAAAGCTATAAACACCCAAATAATAATAAGTAGACAAATCATTTTATCTATAGGACCAAGTAAACCTTGTTTGGCTAATGATTCTTTGGTTGTTAAACACTAAGGCCAAGTATAGAATGACATATACTTGCATCTACAATTGAAGCAAATAAGAACAAATAAATATTATCATTGGAGTTGTAAATAATATTTCAATATATTAAAATTATCATAGGAATAACCAATATCATATCGGGTATGCGCAAAAATACAAACAAGATTCATTACGAGGCATCATGGACACATCTACAACCTTAAGAAGCTTTTGCATCTAGGCCATATTGTTATGTCAAAATTTATTTGACATTAGATTTGAAATTAGATGAAATGACAACAGGTGGTTATGTTCTTTCATGTTTCAGTATATTTTAATCATCCCAACAGTATTGTAAAAGAAAAATGTGTTAGTAATTTAGTATAAGTGTGTGAAAAAACCTACCATAAAGTTGACATAAAAATGTAACTGATAAAAGAAATGTGTATTTTCTTCATGTATACTAGCTTTATTTTAAAAATAATTCACTTAATGTCTGGTGGGTAAAAAATCTTATGTTGTCATCTTCCTACAAATCTGAGCTAACCTGTTTTTATCGCCAACTAAACAGATAGGCAGAAGTAAGTCACCGGGATCGCTGAATATTGGCCAACGAGGCAAAGTAATAAAATGAGAAAGGATTTACCTAGAATAAACTACCGTGATTAAGCTACTTCAAGCAACTCAAATAAATTCAGTTATAGAAAGAGAATAAAACAGCTACTACATCACCTAAAAAACTAAGAAGTCCCCCACTTTGTGGTTCGATCAGTTTCATTCCTGATTGATCGTGTTGAGTGTGTAACTATAAGTGTTTATTAGTTTTCGATGGCCTCTCTTCTCACCAGACCATAAAAGTTACATATGTTGCTTTTATGTTTGGGTGAAAATTGAGGTTATCCTGGTTCAACAGCTAGTAAACCATAATAGCTACACAATCTTACACGGTCATTCAGGCATGAAACTAATCGAGTAAATTTTGATGGAAAAAAAGTGATAAAGAAATAACAGAAATTAAAACTAATTAAAAAATACAAATTATATATTTATACATACGCATATTAAAGATAAAAAAAACTACCACATATATATTTATACACAACACAAATTAAAGCTAAAATAAATAAATTTCCGACCATACCTTAGTGTTTTGGACAGTATACTTGTTTATTACTAGAGACAACATTGTAGTTCACTACAAATTAAGCTTCACACATATGCAAATACCTTTATTAAGTATATTTCTTTAAGATCCACACATGAAAAGTTTAGCAACTACTAAAGTAAGATGTGAATGATTATTCTAGAAATAATTTTCAGATTTATAGATTTATTTGATTGAATCGGTAGATACAATACCCATCTCTACAATAACTGAAAAGGAATCAACCTTACTTATGTTAGACGTCTGAATTATTTCACACAAATAGTAGCAGATATATTTGTTTCGAATTATTAAATAACTAAGTAGGTCAAAACATGTTTCTCAAATAAGCTATTTGGTGAATGGGGTGAGTACATGGATACACTTGCATAGTTATACATTTTTTGTTTGTCATCATCAAAATGGGGTTTTAAATTTAAAAGGTTGCATATTTGGAAATAAAGGAATCAATTGCACATAATCCTCCGCTATTGAAAATCGCAGAAAAAAGTTTCCAAGCACAGTTTTTTCTCCACAATTTCAAAGGAGAGAAGAAAGAAGAACTAGTGATCTATATTGTTCTTTCTTTCATTATATTAGTTGTATTAGTGCTGTTTTAGAGTTGTAATAATTTTATTCCTAATTGCAAATATGTGTTTAAAATCAACTATGAATTTAAAACAACTACTTTAAACTAAGTTTAGAAAACAAGTGTGTTTTTCTAATTACAGGGAAAAGTTTATTAAACAAGGGGACAATCAAGAAGAATGTTGAAGGCGTACAACGAAAGTTTTTGCTTTCTGACCATATATATATATATACAATGGAAGTATTTTTTGTTTTGGTTATATATATATATATGGATACAACAACTGAAGTACTACTATGCAGTTGAATTTTTGGTATTTATAATATTTACTTAAGAATGCTTTCGCATTAATTTTGTGAAATACTTTTAGATATTTTTAATAGCTATATATTAATTTTAGAGAATTTGATTTATAGTTGTTATAGTTACTATTGTTAATTAGTGCTAATATTGTTCTTTAGAAATTAAATGAATGTTGCAAGAAAAGTTATTGTAGTTGTGGTGACGTATGTTGCTACTAAAAATTATCTTTTGCAACAAGAAAAAAAGGTTGCCACAGACAGTTGATTGATTTTGTGGCGAAAAGATTCGCTACTAATTGATGATGTGTAGCAGCGAGTCAGAAGTTGATGCTGATAGTTAATACATTTTTGTAGCAGCAAAGATCGCTGGTATATGTCAATCTTTAGTGGCGACAAGAAGTCATCGCAGATAAATCATAAGCTCTTGTAGAAGCAATGTTGCCACTAAAAGTCTTATTTTTGTGGCGACTAGGCCAATATGTGTATTGTATTTTGTTTTTTGGTGGCATACTTGTTTACATATTGTGACACTTAATGTCGCCACAAATTTTTCTTTATTGTGGCGACTTATGTTTGTCATCACAAATAACCTTTAGTTATGGAAGTACTACCAACGGAGCAGTAGTCGCTGCTTTAAATCATTTGTGGAAACTTTTAGGTCTTTTGTAGCGACATTCGTCGCCACAATAGATCCTTTTTCATGTAGTGGTACCATCCTTCTTTCTCACAAATAAGACCGGAGTGCCCCAAGGTGAGACACATGGTCGAATGAAGCCCTTATCTAACAGATCCTTTAACTACTCTTTCAACTATGCTGGTGCCATTCTATATGGCGGAATAGATATATGACGAGTATCTGGAAGAAGATCTATACCGAAGTCTATCTCTCTCTCAGGAGGGACTCCAGGAAGATCATCTGGATATACTTCTGGAAACTCTTTTACTACTGGAACTGACTGAATAGGAGATACCTCAACACTTGAGTCATTAACTCGAACTAAGTGATAGACACACCACATAGAAACTAACTTCCTTGCCTTAAGGTACGAAATGAAACGACCCTTAGGCACTGCTGAACTTCTTTTCCACTCTAAGACTGACTCATTTGGAAACTGAAACTTGACTACTTGAGTTCTACAATCAACTGAGGCATAACATGCATGAAGTCAGTCCATACCAATAATGACATCAAAATTCACCATGTTTAACTCAATTAAGTCAGCCATGGTACTCTTGTGATTGATGAAAATGGGACAATCACGATAGACTCTCTCTGCTAGAATAGACTCACCAATAGGCGTAGAAACACTGAATGGTTCACTAAGTTGCTCAAGAATAACATCAAAGTTCATAGAAACATAAGGAGTTACAAAAGACAAACTCGCTCCTCGATCTAATAAAGCATAAACAGTTAAGTCAAAGACTTTAATCATACCAGTGACAACATCTGGTGAATCCTCTTGCTCTTGGCGACTAGTGATAGCATATAAGCGGTTTGCTCCTCCGCCAGTACCGAAAGTAGACCCTCTAGGTGCAGCTGTATCTGGTGGATCAATTGATGAAGACTGGGCTCTATTGCCCCCATTACCATTTCCCTGCTTTCTCTTTGGATACTCTCATATGAAATGCCAGTCTGACCACACTTGAAACAACCAGTGGAGCCCTCACGACAAATACCTGAGTGATTCCTACCACACTTGGCGCAGGCAGGAGGCTTACTACCTCCTTACGCCACACTCCCCTGGGAATAAGCAGGTTTAGCTCTGAAGTTCTGATTATTGTGCTCACCTTTGTTCTTAGGTGCAGGTGCACTAGAAGATGATGGAGATGGTCCCTTCTATTTCTGTTGGAAAAATGACCGGTTGGCATTACTTTTCTGCTGCTCGGACTCATTCACTGTCTTAACCCTCTTATTCTTGAACTCCTCTCTATCTCTCAGCTTATCTTCCTCTACCTGCTGCACATACACCATCAACCTCGAAATGTCCATGTCCCCAATAAGCATTGCTGATCGGCCCTCTTTGCTTGATAGACGACCCAACCCAACAACAAAAAGGCTCATTCTACTCCTCATGTCCTTAACCATCTCCGGAGCATAACATGATAGTTGGGTGAACTTCAACTCGTACTCATGAATGCTTAGATAATCCTGCTTAAGTGTGAGGAACTCATGTACCTTGGCCTCTTTCAATTCTCGGGGAAAGAAACGCCCCAAGAAAGTTTCCTCAAAATAGGCCCAACTCGCAGGTGGTGCATCCTCAGCTTTACCCCTTTTCCATTGGTCGAACAATATTATTTCAACATTCTTCAGTTGATATGCAACTAGTTCAACTCGTTCAGTATCTACCACATGCATCACATTAAATACCTTCTTCAGCTCCTCAATAAAGTTCTCTGGATCCTCAGTAGTGCTCGAACCCGTGAAACTTGGAGGGTTCATCCTCAAGAACTCACGAATCCTTGACGTGTTATCTCCTTCTTGTCGAGCTCCCCTTTGCTGACCAACCTGGTTAGTCACAACTTGACTTAGCATCCTAATTGCCTCTCTGAACTCAGCATTAGTTACTTCCCCTTGCGGTTATAACTCAGGTGCATTGGGTAACTCTTGTTCCTCAACATTACGTCTCGGAGGACGACCTCTGATACCTCTTCGTGGAGGCATGATTATCTGAAAACACGAGCAAGCACGAATTAGAATGAAACTTTTTAGAGATGAAACTCTAACGCACGAAATGAGTGTGAAAGAAGTGAGATAATTTTCCTAAGTGTTGCAGCCTCCTAATTATAGATGTGGCGCGCTTCACATCGATAACTAGGACTCTACAGACACGACTTCATAGACTACCTAGGACTCTTGAACTCTGTACTATGATATCAAGTTTGTCACGCCCCAAGCCTACACCTTGGGCGGGACTGACACTCGAAGACCATTGCTGGCACCAAGCAAACCCTTGGCCTGGCTTACTTAACTCAGCGGAAGATTTAAACATAAGAAAGTATAACTCATGCATAACTTAAGAAATAATAGTTTAGCCAAAATGGCAACTCAGTCTTTAAACAACATCTGAACGATAATGTAAAGACAACTAAACTACTAACTGTCTATGAAGCCTCTAAAACAACTGAGATGGATGTTGGGACAAGCCCCACAACATCCTAATGAACTAAACTAGAAAGCGAATAAAAGAGTCCTCCGGAATGCAAGGAGGCTCACCAACAGACTCTGAATGCTCATGCTGGATCAACGAGGCGCTGGATGCTGATCTTGGTTACCTGTGTCTGCATCATAAGACGATGCAGGCCAACTGGCATCGGTACATTGAATGTAGGAGTATGGGAGTTGGAAAGCTAAAACAACATAGGCTCGGAAAGGAATCTGAAAGAAACTGAAAAACTTACCTGGCACAACTCAACTCAACATAACTCAACTCAATTTCAATATAAAGCAATTTAAAATAAGTGCAATATAAAGAAAAGTTGTTTAATAACATGATTTCAGCTCTGTGTGTATGCAAATATACATATAACTCTGAGATGTATGTAAAAATATAATAAACTAATGTATATAAAAATATAATAAAATATGTAGGAGTTTCTCTAACCGACAATCATCACATAAGAGCTATATTGATTATACATCGATTTACCTCGCGCTGCCAGCGTATCCTATACCTGGCCAGTGGTGTAGGACCTGAACTACTAAGTGAATCCATTAGTCTATTGCGAAAAGGGTTCATCTAAAAAGTATGACCCTTGTTTACCCATGGTGGCTACATGGTTTTATGGAGACGTGAGTTATCTGAACTCATGCACGCCCCCAATTTGATGCTCAATACTACTCCCAAAATATACTAGCTCTTATGTTTTTAAAAACATACTTCTTCTGTGAATTGATACAATTGCTCAAAAACTTAGCTCAAAGGCTATCTAGGAAATCAAAGTTTCCCCTCTTTCTTAATGATGAAAGCATGTACTCTTTTCTGAAAACTAGCCGGAAGGCTCTTTGGAAATCAAGGTCTCCTTTCTTGTTGAAATGTGAAAACATTTTAAACCCTTTGGGAATACATAGTTCCCATATACTTTTGAAGAAATGAACTTCAAGCTTTAATCTTTACTCTTTACTCAACTTGAACTTTAAGTCTTAAAACAAGGTTAAAAGCATTTCCAAAAGACTTCTTGAAAAGACTTTGAGAACTTCCTTGCTTTGGCTCTTCACTTTCCTTGACTTAGATCCTAACTTTCATTGAATAGGATTATGAATTCAAGGTTCATGATCTCATGTTTATGGATGATTCCATGATGTTTAGATGTACCTTAGAGTGTTGGAATCAACTAAAAAAAACATAGGTACATTGCTAAGGAACACGTACGAAAAGGTGGGGGACGAATGGGGAGAATTGGCGTCCCTGGCGCTCTGAGAGGCGCGAGGCCCATCCCTCAACATTCAGGGACTAGTCTGGGGCGCGCTGGCTGGCGCGGCGCCCCATCCCTATCCCCAGGTGTTTGACGACTTTTCTCCTTCGTTCTTCATCTCTAAACCCTCTAAACTTCCATAGTTCTTTCCCCAAACAGTTAGGATCATTAGTACCCTCAATACCCAATAGATCTAACTCGAAAAACAACCCATAATGACGAATCAAATCAACACTAGGCATTCAACAATCAACCAACAAGAATTTAACAATGTTCTTCAAGAACCTTATTTTCTTAACATTCAAACAATTCCAATTTTTCTCAATTGAAACAAGTTTGGCGTGTGGGTGAACTAACCCAACACTATGTGATCTTGCATACCTTTTTAGGGATCACCCACGATGAAATCCACAAGCTATCCTTGACGAAGTTGACGAATGTTGCTTCCTCTTCTCCTTTCTCCTCTTTTCTCTTTTCTCTTCTCCTCTCCATTCCCTAGCGTAAAGTCTAATTTTTCTAAACTGAATAAAGCCTTGTTTTACCCCAATTAATTCCTAAAAAATAAATAAGAATATTTAGGTAAGGAAAAGACTAAATTAACCTTCCAAAATCCGGATTAGACTTTCCTTAATCCAACAACCCAATTTCCAAAGGGCATAACTTACTCAGACAAACTCGGCATCGCGCAAACTCGGCGGTGTTAGAAATATAATTCCAAGAGCTTTCCAACCATATCTGGAAGTACACCTAACTCATTCTGAGCTAGGAGTTATGGCCGTTTGAAGTTGCCAAAACTAAACTTTTCCTAACTTTAGCAAATTTCCAGATTTTCATTCTTTCCAAAAAAAATGACTATTTCCAATTATTTGCTTCTTCCTAGTTATTTCAAATTGCAAGATGTTACAGGGGTATAGGGAGGAATAGAGATTTTACACAGATAATAGATTGAATCATGATATCTAGTATAAAGCTATAAACACTCAAATAATAATAAGTAGACTAATCACTTTATCTATAGCACCAAGTAAACCTTCTTTGGCTAAATGATTCTTTGGTTGTTAAACACTAAGGCCAAGTATAGAATGTCATATACTTGCATCTACAATTGACACAAATAATAAAAATAAATATTATCATTGGAGTTCTAAATAATATATATTAAAATAATCATAGGAATAACCAATATCATATCATGTATGTGACAAAATACAAACAAGATACATTATGAGGCATCATGGACATATCTACAGCCTTAAGAGCCTTTTGCATCCAGGCCATATTGTTATGTCAAAATTTATTTGATATTAGATTTGAAATTAGATGAAATGACAACATGTGATTATGTTCTTTCATGTTTCAGTATATTTTGATCATCCCACAAACAATATTGTCAAAGAAAAATGTGTTTGTAATTTAGTATAAGTGTGTGAAAAATCTACCATAAAGTTGACAAAGAAATGTAACTGATAAAAGAAATGTTTATTTTCTTCATGTATACTAGATTTATTTTTAAAATGATTCACTTACTTTCTCGTAGGTTAAAAGTCTTGTGTTGCCATCTTCGTACAAATCTGAGCTAACCTGTTTTTATTGCCAACAGGACAGATAGGTAGAAGTAAGTCACCGGGAGCACTGTATCTTGGCCAACGAGGCAAAGTAATAGAAAGAGAAAGGATTTACCTAGAAGAAACTACCGTGATTGAGCTACTTCAAGAAACTGATACAAATTCAGTTATAGAAAGAGAGTAAAACAGCTGCTACATCACCTGGAAAACCAAGAAGTCCCCCACTTTGTGGTTCGATCAATTTCACGCCTGATTGATCGTGTAGAGTGTGTAAATATCAGGATTTATTATATATCGATAGCCTATCTTTTCACCAGAGCATAAAAGTTACGTATGTTGCTTTTATGTTTGGGTGAAATTTTAGGTTATCCTTGTTCGACAGATAGTAAACTAAAAAAGCTACACAATCTTACACGGTCATTCAGGTGTGAAATTAATTGAGCAAATTTTGATCGAAAAAACTGATAAAGAAATAATGTAAATTAATACTAATTAAAAAATACAACATATATATTTATACATACGCATATTAATGATAAAAAACTACCACATATATATTAATACATAACACAAATTAAAGCTAATATAAATAAATTTACAACCATACCTTTGAGTTTTGGATAGTATAATTGTTTATTACTAGAGACAACTATGTACTTCACTACAAATTAAGCTTCACACATATGCAAATACCTTTGTTAAGTATATTTATTTAAGATCCACACTCTAAAAGTTTGACAAGTACAAAAGTAAGATCTGAATGATCATTCCAGAAATAATTTTTATTTTTATAGATTTATTTGATTGAATCGGTAGATACAATACCCATCTCTACAATAATTGAAAAAGTAATCAACCTTACTTATGTTAGACGTCTGAATTATGTCACACAAATAGCAGGAGATATATTCGTTTAGAATTATTAAATAACTAAGTAGGTCAAAACCTGTTTCACAAATAAGTCATCTGGTGAATGGGGTGAGTAGATGGATACACTTCCATAATTATACTTTCTATGTTTTTCATCATCAAAAGGGGGTTTTAAATTTAAAATATTGCATATTTGGAAAATAAAGGAATCAATTGCTCATAATCCTCAGCTATTGAAAATCGCAGAAACAAGTTTCCAATCAAAGTTCTTTCACAACAATTTAAAAGGAAAGAAGAAAGAAAAACAAGTGATCTAGATTGTTGTTTCTTTCATTATTTTTGTGGTATTAGTGTTGTTATTGAGTTGTAATAATTTTATTTCTTATTTCAAATATCTGTTTAAAATCAACTATGAGTTTAAAACATCTACTTTAAACTAAGTTAAGAAAACAAGTGTATCACATATTATCATAATTCATAAGCAACAATCGTCAATTTATTTTAAAGAAAGAGAGAATTGTCTTACCTTGCACTCATCATGACATAGTGTGATTCTGCAAAAACTTCTAAATCCTGCAAAGTATATGAAAATATCAAGTAGAAATTCAAATTTAGAAAAATAATACTAACAAAAGAAACTGATGAAACGGTGGACCAAGACATATTAAGATGTCAAAAATAAATAATGCAAAACTCTCTAGGAAACTAATTAAGTTTCATCTTGATTGTCCATCTCCCTTTTGAAAATTCTCTAAACCACCTTTGCATTGTCAAGAATAGACACATTATATTCTTGATATGTCATATAAAGCTAACAAGAGGGGGTGGGGGGTATCAGAGGGAACAGAGATTTTACACATATAATATATTGAATCATGATATCTAGTATAAAGCTATAAAAAATCAAATAATAATAAGTAGATAAATCACTTTATCTGTAGCACCAAGTAAACCTTGTTTGGCTAAATGATTCTTTGGTTGTTAAACACTAAGGCCAAGTATAGAATGTCATATACTTGCATCAACAATTGAAGCAAATAAGAAAAAATAAATATTATCATTGGAATTGTAAATAATATTTTAATATATTAAAAGCATCATAGGAATAACCAATAACATATTGTGTATGAGCCAAAATACAAACAAGATACATTATGAGGCATCATGGACACATCTACAGCCTTAAGAGCCTTTTGCATCTAGGTCATATTGTTATGTCAAAATTTATTTGACATTACATTTGAAATTAGATGAAATGACAATAGGTGATTATGTTCTTTCATGTTTCAATATATTTTGATCATCCCACAAACAATATTGTCAATGAAAAATGTGTTAGTAATTTAGTATAAGTGTGTGAAAAAACCTACCATAAAGTTGACATAAAAATGTAACTGATAAAAGAAATGTTTATTTTCTTCATGTATACCAGTTTTATTTAAAAAAAGATTCACTTACTGTTTGGTAGGTAAAAAATCTTGTGTTGTCATCTTCGTACAAATCAAAGCTAACCTATTTTTATCGCTGATGAGTCCACAAATTAGACGCATTTAGGGATATATTTTAATAGAAATTGTGTCCTCAAATGCTTATTTTATATCAGGTATTTGAGGTTTGAAGGAAAACATGGACACTACGTCGCAAAAAGGAACGAAAAGGCGGAAAAGAACGAAGAAATGAAGACCTGAGGATCGCCGAGTCCACTTGGTAAGTCGCCGAAGGGTCTTACTTCGCTTTTTGTTCCAGTGTGCTAAGCCCTGAAGGAAAGGATCAAGTCGGCGGAAAAAGAAAGCAGTCAGCGCATCGCCGAGAAGTTCCACGAGGCAATACCATGTCACCCAATGACCCAGAACACGATGATGCTGAAGGATAATGCAAGACGGCGATTAACTACACCAAAGGGCGAATCGCTGAGTTGATCGGTGATTCCGACTAATGTCGCCGAATGATCCGCTGTAGCACAGATTTTTGAAATCTATAAATACTCGTTGAGAGTTGTAGCTTAGTATCTGATTTTAGTATCAAATATTTAGTGTGGAACAATTAATATAATTTTTAGTACTTTATATTTTTGCTCTGAGTTTGAGAGGGTACTGAAAACTTGAAGAAGAAGAGGGTTTCATCTCCAAGGATTTGGACTTGGGTCTCTTGGATTCTTCATTCTTGGCCTGTAACAAGACTTAAATCTTCATACCCATTTTAATTCTATATCATTTAGGATTAAATTTCTATCTCTTGATGTGTGTCTAAAAACCCCAATTCTTGGGGTTTGATTTTGTGAATATGAGTTAGATTAGTTGTTGGGTCTTGCTTGTTGATAGTCTATTAGTAGTTTAAATGTGATTTCGTTTAGTGGTTGTGGATGAACTTAATGAGGTTGTAGTTGCAAATATAATCTCATATATGTGTTTTTAGCTTGCGAGAGAGAGAGGTCGTAAAACTAAGACCACTAAATTGATGACCAGTGCGAGTGGGTCCACATGAGGTTCAACTCGAGAGAGTGAACCCTAGTCCCATGTCCACACACTTAGCTCTAGAGAGTGAGTAGGTTAAGGTGGAGGCTGTTCTTCATGCGACAAGTGGGTGTCCGAGAGGAACCCGCTTGAAACGGGGTAAGTTGCTCGAGAGAGCTTATCCCCTTTAAAGTTTAGCTTCGTCACAAATACTCAATGAGGTTACTATCAAAAGCATGTACCCAATGATTTAGTCTATCCCATTTTACTATCACTTCCCATGAATCCCTTCTCATTACTTAGATTTCTTTGTTAATTTTGTTGTTTTTACTTACTAGTGACAAAACCCCCATTGTTAATTCACACTCTTGTGTCCCCATTTAATTAACAATGTTTTTAATCATTAATGTCTTAGCTACGACTAGTTAGAACCAATTTTATTTTTCTATTAATTCTCAAAACCACTCCCTTGGGACTCGACCCCAACCCTTGGTTGGGTTATTATACTATTGCACGATCGTAGACACTTGCATCGAAAGTTGTGTCATTGATTACGCAAACATCAAAATGGCGCCGCTGCCAGGGAGTGGTGTTATGTGAAAGTCTTTGGTTTGAGTCGAATTCTTCTTTCAATAATCGTAGTTTACTAATCTTATTTTTAGTTTTGTTTTTCTTTAAATTTGTTGGTCTATATAGGTTCCCTGAGCATGGCTGAGGGAAATGGTGGCTGATATACCCTGAGTTTAAGGTATTTTTAATACATTTCACTTAAGAGTTGTGTGTGTCTAAGACCTTTTTGTATTGGTTTTTATGTGTTTTTATCATGTTTTGTAGGAAAGATGTTTAGGCGCGGAAGTAAAGAGACAGCTGAAAGAAATGCAGAAAAGGGTATCTACAGAGGTGATCTACGGACCGTAGGTCACTTGACACTCCGTAGATGGTGATCGTAGATCAGCAGGGCAAGGAATGGAAGGAGAATCAGGGAATCTGACTAAGTGTGGAACCACGGTGTCCATTGACGGTCTATAGATCGATCTACTGACCGTACTTCTGAACCATAGAATGTGACTGTGAGGTTTCCAGTACCTGATTTTTGGAGAATTCCAAGTATGGATCTACGGAGAGGGACCAACGGACCATAGATCAATCTACGGTCCGTACTGGTGGTTTTGCTTCAGAGAAGCTGATTTTTGGAAGCTGAAATGTTTTCTAAGGCCTGGCTGACGGAAGGGACTCAAGGACCGTAGATCCATTGACGGTCTGTGAGTCAGTCTCGTGGAATGAAGACGCGTGCCTGAACAAACTGTCCTTATTTTGTTTCCCTTTTAATTTAGGACTTGTTTTCTATAAATACGGTATGTAAACCTCATTTTTTGGGGTTAGACTTTATTAATTTAATTTTAGTTTTTGGCATTGGATATTAACTTGCAACCTTAGCAATTCTTAATTTCCTAAGCACGTTTTGGTGATTTTTACTTTGAAATTCAAGTTGAAATTCTGGAATTATTCTCTTATACTACATAAGTTCATGATTTATTCTTCAAACATTATGAATTGTGTTCTTGCTAATATCGGTAACTAAATCCACAACTAGGGTTGTGGGAATTGTGAAAACCATGAGTGATTAACGAAGTATGAATAGTAACTACGTAATTCTCGAATAGTGTTTTGCATGCATTGATAATTCTTTCGTCTAGAAGTCTTTTTAATGGTGCGCAACGTTAGAACTCGCCTTGCTGCTACTTGTCGGACCAAGGAGGTAGTTAATAAGAAAAGAATTATCAACATAGATTTAGTGTGATACTATCTAATAGAATTAATGTCGATTGGTGCGAGGGTGAAAACTAAGGCATACATCGATGTGACATCTAATATGTGGTAATAGTAAGGGTTAGTAAATTATACACACGTAGCCGGACCAAGGTGCGGGATGAAATTCTCTAGATGCCGGACCAAGGATTTAGAAATACATAACTTATCGCTTTGCATGTAATACACTAGGAAGGGATTGCTATTACTAGGATTACGGAGTTATGAGCTTATGGGGAACACATACTCCCTAGTTTCTTTCTCAATTTGATAACAACAAAAGTTTGAATCTTGCTTACTAATTACTTTCATAATTTCCAAAATTTGTTACACAAATCCCCTCCTCCTTTACTTATTTGTCTAGAAAATACATTGGCTAAATGAATATAATTGTTATTGAACTTAAGTCTAAACCATATTCCTCGTGGGAACGACCCTAACCTACAAGTTGGGTTCTTTACATGATATCGATCGCTTATGATTCTGAAAAGAGTTGTAATTTGAGCGTATCAAATTTTGGAGCCGTTGCCGGTGTACTTGACCCTGAAGGGGTCTCATACAAGCCTCATAGCATAACTTGAACATAAGGGCATAGGAAAAATGCAGAAAATTTTAAATTTTTCTTTACAATCGAAGACTTTATAAAATTAGAGAAACTATGATAGTGTCTCAAACCATCTATGACATTTAGAATAACAAACTCTTTAATTCAAACTTAGGGACACGACCCTTACATAATAAATCTTAGGGACACGGTCCTTACATCAAACTACAACATAAAGATAGACAATAAAGGACATAAGGTTAAGCCCTCGAATACAATGACGACTCACCAATCTTCTTCTTCTTGATCTACTATGAACCTATCCACGAAGATGAAATCCAATATCTCCAAAGCCTACACTTATATAAAACGTAGAAAGAATGGGGTTAGCACAAAAAGTACTAAGTATGGAAGCCATGCAAGAAAATCCTTAAAACATGCATAAAAGGGACATTTTGCTTAAAACCATGCTTCATGCCACTTTTGGAAATCATCTTTGAAATAGTTGGAGAATACAACCAATAAGGCAACTCACATACATTTCATTATAACATGAGAGATATCATTACAAAAACAAACATAGTCTCCAACATCAATATAATACAAATCCCAATATCCACAATATAGAGCCTCCAATCACAAGACAATAGAAAGACAAATACCAAGATCATCTCATCATGAAGTAATCATCACATAAGCAACATCTAAAAAACACTTGTGCAATGTATGGTGACTAACATGCATTTACAAGGTACAACACAAGCCAATATCATATTTATACTCATTTCATAGTAAAGCCATTACCTTAGTAACCCCTAAGGAACACTTGTGCAATGTGTGGTTAGCATCCCATAATACCAACTCTACTAAGTACCCCCTTGAAGCTACCTTAGTCATGTACTTCATCTTTAGACCTCATTATAAATAATAGTCACAATTAAGGAAATAGTCATATAAATCACTTGAATTATGAGGAAAGTCATTCATAACAACTATCCATTAACAATACATGCATGCATTCAAATCTCATGGAAATGCAAAGGAACCATCCCATGACATCCTACTAAGTCTACTTGTGAAATGTGGGAGTAAAGTCCCATACCCCCACTCCTACTAAGTAAACTCACCAAGAAGTCATAGCATAATTCACATCTCATTCATTATATAGGGAAAAGTAGCCATAACCGACATAGACCATGTGAGCTACATGGAATCCAGTGTCGTGTAACCCCACACCGAGAAAGGTGTCCTACTTGCCTAAGGTAGGACTAAAATTTCTAGCTATAAGGTGGATCCATAGCTAAGGTCCTATGTTGGCACATAGTTTTAGGATAGGGAGATTCCCTCTAGAAACCCGCCCTATTGCATTGGCGGAGGGGCTTCCATCTCATGAGTTCCCTAGTGGATGACCCTCCCTATTGCATTGGCGGAAGGGCCTTTTATCTCATTGTCCATATCCATTCGGTGCTAAGCAATATTTCCCATATTATACGTGATTAGTCTTTAATTGTATATACATGAGTGAGGGAGTGCTCTACCCTTCGTTCAATACAATTCATAAAATAGCTCATTGATTCATTAAAGGTGAGAATGGACTATCAACTTTAGAATCATAATTAGTATGTGAGAATGACTTTCACACCAAGATCATGTGTTCTCATGAGAATTGACTTTCAATCAACACAATAGGATCAACATGGTTTATGTACATTTCATGCATAATAATGAGTAAAGGTGCATATGAGAACTTTACTTTCAATTAACACCATTTGATTACATCATAATCATGTTTATGCATGAAGTGTATGTGTGTGCATAATTGTCCTTGCAACAAGCCAACAACACCATTATCATCATCCTAGACAATTCTTATAATATCAAGTGTAGGGGTAAGGGAAGAACATCCTTTCAACAATACCAACTTTACACATTAGTCATAGAATATTTACTTTCTAAATGAATCAATAGTTTATACAAATCTCGCATTCATATGCACAAACCCTAACAATATTCCCTTCAAGGGCTATAGATCAACTCATCCCAACATATAGCAATAGCATAATAGATAAGGGAATACCATGATCCAACAACTCATCAATACATTACTCACATCATGATTGGCACATTATACATCAAGTATTCATCAACATGCACATAATGTAATGATCAAGTCAATTCATGTTTAGAAGCATTACCCTAAACCAATTCAAGTCTAGGTGATCTAATATAAGGTATTACATGAAGAGGTTCATCACTCTTGGAGGATTACCTTTAAACCCTCAATTTGTATCTTTCATGACACAACCCTAGACTATATAAATTCACCTTAGAAATCTTAGATTAATCAAGTATACATGTAGAATCATACTTAGACATACCTAGGGTTTGTAGGGAAGAGGGACCTTATCTCAACACCACAACACACATGACAAGTAAGAACCTCCACCTTTAAAGTGGATCAACAATTCATACATATGATACATAATAGGTAAACACCTCCACCATAAGTGGATCAACAATTCATAACTAGAATACCTATCACATAGAATTCCTTCATTCATGGCTCTCAAGGCTATCATCATTATTCGACCCTACTTCTTGAAATTAGAACATTATATAGGGTAAAATCATGATACAATAATCTATTCAAAGTAAACATATTAGATTATAAACCTCCATTCATCAATCAAGCCATACAAGGGTTTACAATTCAGAAAGAAGGGGAAAACATGGGTCATAGGGGGATTTTGTTCATAAACCAACAATACACCATAAATCCGCCCATAAATTATCATATCTAAACATAAACAATCATAATTAAACAATTGAAACGTTTTTAGAAGGTGACCCATGCTATTGATTGAAAACCTAGAAATTGGGGAAGTTTGAAAACTCAATTTGAAGGACTTCTTGGTGAAAGCAAACCAAGAATGAAGAACCTCCATACCTTAGGTGTAGATTCCCATCAAAATCCTATGAAAAAGCTTCCATCTTCAAGCCCTAGGTTGATTTCTTCCTTTGTTCTTCAATGGAGTCTAGAGAGAAGATTTTTGGGAGGGAAAAGAAGTTGGATTTTGATGTGGGGTCTTGAGTTATTAGGAGATCATGACTTAGTTTAGGGTCTTATTAACTATTTATAGGAGGTTATTTAACCACTTAACCGCCCCCCTAAGCAGTTAATTAATTAGCTAACTTAATTCCCAAACCCCCAACTTAAAACTAAACTTACCAAAACTGGCAGCATCTACGGATCACCATCCACGGACCGTAGATTGATCTACCGTCCGTGGTTTTGTCTCGTGGTTGGGGACTGACAGTGCTTCACTATTTCGGGCATAACTTTTTACTCCGAGATAGTAATTGGGCAAACTCGGTGGCGTTGGAAAGAGGACTCAGATACCTTTAATCGGATAGGTAATGTCCCACCTAATTCGTTTTGAGCTATGAGGTATGACCATTTTAAGTTGACCCTAAACTCCTAACTTAAAACTAAATCACTAAAAACTGGCAGCACCTACGGACCACCCATCCACGGACCGTGGATGGGTCGACGGAGCATCAATAGGATTCGTGAATGGGCACTGGGGAACCTAAGTTGCAGGACTTAACAGGCCTTGATCCATGAGCCCAACCTACGGGGCGTGGATCCACTCACGATCCTTGAGTTCCACTCGTGGCCCATGCTGTTTTGACAGCTTTTTGGGCAGTGTTGGGCTCCTCCTCAAGGACCCCTTGGGTGGTCCTTGGGGAGTCGCACCCGGACGTTTAACCCCTAAACATGTCATTCTAAGTACGGGAGACATTTATCTTGATTTTAACCCTCATACAACACTCCAAAACTCCACTACAAGACACTTCAACACACTAGTTCAACTTACTAGTTTCTGGGCGTTATAGTCCTGTCTTGACGTTTAACCTCTAAACTTTTCAACCTGAACTTGGGAACCATTTAACATTATTTAATCAAGTTTCCAACTCTAAACTCTCACATGAAGCTCTAGTTTCACCTACTAGATTTTAGTCAAGCTTTAGCTAGGTCTTACTAGTTTTCCGGGTTGTTACATTATCTCCTCCTTAGGAACATTCATCCTCGAATGACACTTAAACACATTAGGGGATTAACGACTCAAGACTAGCACCACAACATGCATAAAACATCACATTAATGAACAACTCAAAACACACTATTCAGAATGTGCACTTATTCAAGGAGGAAACATCAACTCCAATTCAACATGATCAATGAAATATAAGGAAGTAGGAACTACATATATCAACCCAATATGAATGAAATGCAACATATCTCATGTTCATAGGAGGAACTACCTTCTCCTAGTCATAACATGCTCAACATCCCCTCATGGAATTCATATGTATATCATTTTCAAAGAGCATTTCATTTAAGGAGGAATTCTCAACTCCTAACTAAAACATGTTCATATAACCTTCTCATGAAGTACAAATAGGCAAATTTTACTCAAAGAACTACATATGAGGAAAAACCATTCACATACACTCATTTCTTTTCAAACACAAGTTTTCATGAATGTTCATCATATAAAGAAGTCATGGCAACACATACACACATAATAACATTGCTCGCTAGGCACACCATCTCCCCCTTGGGAGTGTACCTGTACCAACTCTTCTAACAAGTATTGGCTGCTTCTCATGATTTGATTCCTTGGTTCACAGACTTTGCTAATTATTTGGCAAGCGATTTGGTGCCCCCCGAATTTGTCTTTTCACCAAAGGAAAAAGTTTATGCATGATGTGAAGAAATTCTTTTGGGATGAGCCTTACTTGTATCGGAGTTGTGCTGATGGGATTAATCGTCGTTGTGTGCCTGAGGTTAAGATGTTGAGTGTACTTGAGGCATGTCAGTCATCGCCTGTTGGTGGGCATCATAGTGGTATTCAGACAGCGCATAAGATTTTGCAGTGTGGGTACTACTGCCCTACCATCCACCAAGATGCTCATGATTTCGCCAAGACTCGTGACCGATGCCAAAGAGAAGGAGGAATTTCAAAGAGGAAAGAGTTTCCTATGAATCCTATTGTTGACACCTAATTTTGACCGACCTTTAACTCTTGCGGAAGTGCTATTCAATTAAATACGTATTTTTAAATCATATTTCGAGTTTAACATTTTAATCGATTTTGTTTAAAAATTACATATTTTAGTATGCATAATTTATAAAAATTATTGTATTTATTGTTAATTTATTTTAAATTTATCAATAGTTAACCTCGAAATAACTAATTATTTTACTCAAATTTTTTAAATTTAAGTGATTTTAATTATATATATATAAAATATTAAAATATTTGTAGTATTTTAATTGAATGGCATTTCTTTAATTTTCCTCAAAATTGTTTAAATGTTAGCCTATTCCATTCTAATTTCTTTCAATTCTAGCCACCTCAATTCTAATTTTATTTCAATTATAGCCACATTTCATTTCAATTCTAGCCAATTTTTATTTCAATTTTGGCCATTCCAATTCAACACCTAAGACCCATTCATTTTAATCTCGTCCGTCCATCCTTAAATTAAATCCTAGATCAAATAGTAGCCGCTCATCTAATTCTAATCCAAGGGTCAAGATCTAACCGCCTAATTTTTCTATTTTACACCTAAAAGACTCCAACCCTAACAGTTTGTCACTTCTTCCTCCTCTCTTCTAGAGACGCCGCACCCTATCTCTCATCTCCGATTTTTCTCCGCCGGCCATCGCAGGCACTGAGTAGGCGCCTGGTTTTGGCGAGGACCACCGGCGAGCCTCTCTCTCCCCTCACCTTTTCTCCTTTCTCTCCTTCCCCTCTCTTCCCTTCTCCAAAGTCAGCGCCGCTCCTCACCTATCTCTCCTCTCCATCTCCGGCACCTTCTCTCTCTCTCTACTCGCCTCCTCTTTCTCTACTTCTTTCCGTACAGCAACGAAGAAGACGAAGCCAGCAGCAGGCTTCGGCGAGCGCCACCTCCGCCTCGAGTCCCTCTCATTTTCTCCTCTCCGGCGAGCAGTCATGAGGACGACAACGACAATAAGCAACCGGTGAGGGAGGCATCTACAATAGCGAGCAGCTCCGTTTCAGGTAGAAACTCCGGCGAAGTGAGCAACATGAAAGCTTCGACAAAGCAAGCGAGGTCAACAACAGTGGCAAAACATCGCTACTCCGGCCAAGATCTTGAAAGTTCTGAGTTTGTTAAAGTAAGATCCATCCAAGTAAGTTTAAATTAAGGGAAAAAGGTTAAAAATGCCCTTAAACTATGTGAAAGGAACAAAAATGCCCTTGTCGTCAATACTTTGGTTAAAAAATGCCCTTGCAGTCAATACTTTGGTCCAGAAATGGCCCTATAGTTACTAAATAGGTCAAAAATGTCCTTTTCCGAATAAGTATATTATTTTTTCTTTTTAAACACATTTTATTCTTAATTAAATTATTATATAAGAACCATGTTCTTGTTTTCTTTCATTTTAATTGACTTTAAAAAATAAAAATGTAGGAAATATATTTTTTCTTGTTAATCTCATCTTATCAATTAAAATAGAATAACTTTATGAACCCTTTCGACATATAATATATGTCATATATATAAGATCATAGTATATCCATCATTAATTTATATTTATAGAACGATAAAATATAATTATAATAAAATAAGAAATATTTTCATTTTTCATTTTTTCTTAAATTGAAGTAAGATACACATTTGCTAATTTAAAAAATATTATTAGAAATAGAATATGTTGAAAAGAAAATAAATAATATATTTATTTGAAAAAGTGAGCAGGCTTTTACCCAAAATAACAATAAGGGCATTTTTTGACCAAAATATTGATGGAAAGGACATTTTTGGACCAAACTACAAACGGAGGGCATTTTTGTTCCTTTCGCATAGTTTAAGGGCATTTTTTACCCTTTTCCCTTAAATTAATGTTACTCTTTGCTCCTGAATTTTAAACTATTGTGGGTGATGATGCAAGCATCGTAATATATTATCATTGCTTAATGCATGTTTTAAGTTGTCGGATTATCCTGTCAATTAGTAAAGCCTGTTTGGGCTGTGATTTAACGAACTAGTGATTATACCTGTAAAGTTTTATCTTCAGTTGATTAGTAAGTATGCGAGTTTTTCCCTCTAGTTAGCCTGCTTAACAAGTTTATAGGACCTCTTTAACAACGCTACTGATTCTCGATGATTTAGTTATTAGCAAATATTTGTGTGAGCTTGAATATTACCTTTGGTGCAGATTATTCCTTTCCTTGTGGAATTATTTGGTGCATTTCTATTTAATATTGGTTTGTATATTATCTTAAATTGATCCCTTTGCCTTATGCATATTGTGAGACCTTTTACCTTCTGGTTACAGTAAATTATTATAATACTGTTGATAGTAGCCGTTGTAATGTCTATCAATTGCCTCTTAATTATTGTTCCTTTCCATTATTAAGTCAAGACAGATTCTTACATGCTTTGGTTTAGTAAACTTTTATTGAATTGATGTAAAACGGGAATTTGGCTGATTTGCTTTACCTCGTTTAAAAATTGAGCAGATTTCGTATTTTGGTTATAAATAAAATAAATAAGTAATTTGTCTTCCTTCTTAATAAGGAAAATATTAATTGATCCTCAATTTATTTCTTTTCCTTATTATGTGTCCTCCTATTCACTATATAAATCAAACTCTAACAGTCTAACACGGACACTTTTTAAAAAACAATCTGAAACATTTTTTAAACACTAAAACAAGAGCATAAATTTTTTCTGGCTACTCATAAAGGAAAAAAATAAGAATTCTTGTAATCTCTGGGGCATCCTTTGCTTTGGTTTGCTGTGTTGTTGTTCCGGTTGGATATTCCTGCAAATACATCATTGCTGATAATATAATCCGCTCAACTGGTTAGTTTTCTCTGTTAGTTAATTTCTGTTTTGCATTAGAACTATTTTGTGCAATTCTCTATGAGGGTTTTAAAGCATCTGGGTCAGTTTCGTTCTTCCCTCTCTGTGTGACATTATTGTTGTTATGCTTACTTGTCCAAATGCTTGTTTGTCTGATGTATGAAATAAATGTGTGTATGATGAATCTGTCCATAATTGCTACTCTTTTACTTATATTATATTGCTTTATATACTATATTTGTGTGTCCCTTACTTTAGCAGGTTCAGACTTGGTTTCAAGTTTTAACAGTCATAAGAGTTATTGGACACGATCTAATATTTGTATTATTTGCTATTTTGGTTTTTGTAATAATTTTATAGTAACTCTAACTATCTCTATGTATGAAATATTTGGGATCGTCTAAGGGGGAGGGGACCTGTGTGCTACTTGTTATATTGTCACACCTTACTTGTTGTTAGAAAGCATGACTATATTATTGTGATTGTTTGATGGTTCATATTTTAATAACCCCGCTTTACGTATAACTGAATAAAAAAAATAAGCATTATTGCCCTCAATCACCTTTTGGCTAAATATTTTAAGCTAATCATATGTTTAACTAGTTTAATTGTCTATTGTGATTTTGTTTATTCGCTCGGTGTGATCACCTTTTAATTATAACAAATAAAATATTGTATATGTCTACTACCGTGTTTTGTAATAAATCACTGACTCTCTTTGCTCTAATATAGATATATAAAATAAAAAAATAAAGTAAATGTCTAGTTATCAATTTGTTGCATATCAGAAACTTGCTTTAGATGGCCTGCCTATAGGTTTTCAATACGTTAACATTATTATTTTGGTGTAGAAATAATGTCTATAGGTGATAGATTTTGTCTCTCACTTAAATAAGATGCCTATAGGACTTCATCAATTGGTTTTAAAATATGCCAGTATGCTATTAACATAGATATCCTGCCTATAAGATTTTAATATTTCAGCATGATAATAATTGAATAAAATATGTTTCTTCTGTTAGTTGAACCAACGAATATTCTGTTGCAATCTGCCACGTAATAAGTTAATTTTCCAGCATGCCAAAATCTTAATTGTCTTAAAATCTGTTCTTGACAAATCTGCATAATGATATTATTTCCGCATCTGTAACATATCCTCTACCACTTAAAATAATCCAATTGTTTTCAGCATGATATAACCGAATCAAATAAATTACGCATAATCCGATATGCTCTAGCATGCCACTGTTTTAAGTAATCTGTTATGATTAAAGCTGTGTAAAATATTATCTTTCTTGTATCGCAAATTCTGTCTTTCTTCCTTTAAAACTAAATTAATAATTATTCCGCTTTGTAATAACATTTTCTACCCCTTTTAAAATCAATCGAAATCTAAAATCACTTCATGTAATAATTTGTTGCTACCGCTAAAATTAGTTGAATAATTATCTGCATGCTTTTAGAACTGTCTATTAATAATTCTGTCAGCTTAAATCATTGCTGATGTCTTAATGCTCGTATGTTTTGTATGCTCACACACTTTGTATACGACCTTTTAACATTACTTGTGTTTGCAAGCATGTTTAATAAAATCTAGAGGCTAACTTGAGATTTACGTGCTAAATGATAGTCCAATTTGTTTTCCTTGGTGTCTTGGGGGCCTATACAAGAACCTATATTTTATTTTAGTCTAAAACATTCCTTATAGTAGTCCAATGCCTCTTGTACATCAAGCGGGGGGTCTAGACACCTTTTAGGACGTTATACATGCAGTGGTGGGGTAGGGGTATTTTAGGCCCTACGGATATGATGACATCGACTCAGGCTCAAAGCGACAAACCTTGTTTTTATCTTTCCCTACACGGAAGCCTATCGAAAAAATAAAGAAAAGTTGAGTGTTGATCCGTAAAGTCCTTCAGAGTCTCCCTTTCCTTTTGTCCCTTTATTTGTTTATAATTATAATTGTTTGGGGTAGCTTAAATAAAATATAAAAATTATTTGCTTATCCACTTGTGCAATTTCTGTCCCCTCGCTTATCTCTTTATTAATCGTTTAATATTTATTTGTTATTATGTTATCACTTAGTCTTGTATGCTTACCTAATTAATTAAAATATCTAAAGTGCTCTTAATTGTCTAATATTATGTTATCACCTAGCTTTGCATGCCTAATCAATTAAATAAACAAATGAAGTGATCTTAATTATTTAATGTTATAGCTAGCATAATTAACTGACTAAATAATAAATGAAGTGACCATACTTGCTACTTGTAACCCCCACATATTGCATGAGATACGGTCGGGACCCACATTTGTGGACCTCGAGGGATGCCTAACACCTTTCCCTCGAGGTGATTTGAACGCTTACCCTAATCTCTGGTTCGTTGACCTTAAAGGTGCCCTAACGGGCCTTAATTCGTTAGGTGGCGACTCTTCAAATTTCAAAGCCCAAAAAGAGTTGTTAGGTCGATAATCCATTTTTTAAGAGAAAAATGAGGCGCGACACCTATCTTGGTGATAGAGTTGTGTGATGTATGGGGCATTGATTTTATGGGTCCATTTGTGAGTTCACATGGGATGAAGTATATTCTTGTTGCAGTTGATTATACATCGAAGTGGGTGGAAGCAGTTGCGCTCCCTAACAATGAAGGTAAAAGTGTCACCGCATTCTTGAAAAAGAATATCTTCTCCAGATTTGGTACACCGAGGATGATTATCAGTGATGAAGGTTCTCCCTTTTGTAATAAGTTGTTCAAGGCTCTACTTGAGAAATATGGTGTCCGCCATAATGTAGCCACTCCTTACCACCTGCAGACTAGTGGGCAAGTTGAAGTGTCCAACAGAGAAATCAAACAGATTTTGGCGATGACTGTGAATGCTAGTAGAACGGATTGGTCAAGGAAACTTGATGATGCTCTATGGGCCTATCGCACTGCATACAAAACTCCCATAGGTATGTCTCCTTACCAACTTGTATATGGGAAGTCTTGCCATTTGCCGGTAGAGTTAGAGCATAAGGCTATGTGGGCACTAAAAAAACTAAATTTGGATTGGGACGCAGCATCAAATCAGAGAATGAATTGCCTGAATGAACTTGATGCTAAAAGCTTATGAAAGTTCAGCCTTGTACAAAGAGAAGATGAAGAAGTATCATGATCAAAGGATTGAAAAGCGACAACTAGTTGTATTGGGTGGGGTGCTTGTGAAAAGCTGCTTCGGATATGAGTAATTCCTAAAAAAAGGCAAAGTCCGGTATGTTTTGTTGTGGGTGATCTTGTGCTTCTATTTAACTCTAGGTTGCGTTTGTTTCCAGGTAATCTCAAGTCCAAATGGACCGGGTCATTATTAGTCATACAAGTGCTCCCACATGGAGCGGTGGAGCTTGAAAATAGTGAGGGAACAAGAATCAAGGTAAACAGGCAAAGGATCAAGATCTATCTAGGAAATGCGGAAAGAGTGCAAGAAGTTGTTGAGGCCTATGTTCTTGATGAAGTCTGAGTAATCAAGAGGCCTGCATCGTGCCGCGACATTAAATCAAGCACTGCTTGGGAGGCAACCCAAGATGTACAATCTAGCCAACTATAGGTTTTTCTTTTCGGTTTAGTAGTTTTCTTTGTTTAATTGCTTTTCTGCATTCCTTTAGATAGGTGCTCTCTTTTTTGTTAGTGTTGGATAGATATAGCATAGAGTCCGTGTCTAAAAAAAGTGTCAAGAAAATGTAAAACGAAAGGCCTAATGGGTGATACATGTGCAGGGACGAAAAGAAAAATCTGCAGAAAAAGGTCTGGTGCAGAGGTCTACGGACCCCATCGACGGTACGTGGTTCATTCCACGGACCGTGAATGGTGTCCGTAGATCCCATGTAAGGTTGCTGAATTTTAAAATATAAATGTGATCTACAGTCCTAATCTACGGACCATAGATTGACCCATGGACCATAGATGTGGTCTCGAGGGTCCAAACCCTAGTCCTGCCTGACCAGACCCAAACCCCTCCTATTTAAAATCCACCAATTTTAAATCATTCCCACTTCCCTCCATTTACGCCCAAATCGTTTCTAAACTCCCCAATCCCTTAAATCACTCCATAATCACTCCTTAACTCCCCAATTAATCTTCCCTTTCTTTTGCCCAAAATCCTAATATCCCTTTCCTCTCCAAAACTCCCCACGAGGTCCGGTGTACGGGTTCAGTGCGTAAGGGAAAATTTGTGGTATCAAAAGCGTCGAGTCATCACACAATCACCCCACTCCCGCTGCTTGTAAGGTAATAGACTTTCCCCTCACTTTGAATTTTGATTCATCGATTGATTATAGAAAGTCCAGAATTTGGTTTTGACCTTGGCTAGTTAATTATATGTAAATGCATGCTAAACTAGAACTACAAACACCTTGGGACAATATATAGTGATTGTGTGTCCTTATAATGTATAAAACCAGTGTAATGAGAGTCTAAATGCAAGTTTCGACTTATGGTTCCTAATTTTGTGGTGCAATCCCTGTGAATTTAGTAATAGGAACCCTTCGAATGACGAACTAACATAATTTCTGTTGAAATGCATGCTTAGATTAGGTGATAATATTATTGAAATCGGTCAAATTGGGGTCAACATGAAGAATGCCTGAAACCTGGCACATATCCCATCCATGAGACCCCGTCTACAGACCGTAGGTCAATCTACGAACCGTAGATCAGGTCCGTGGTTGGTAGCACATGAGAATTTGACCAAGTATGGAACCACAGAAGTGAACTACGGGGCGTAGATCAATCTACGGACCGTTCTGCACTTCCGTGGTTCCCATCAAAGACCAAATTATTGGTACCTCTGATCTACGGAAGGGATCCACGGACCGTAGGTCAGCCTACAGACCGTAGATTCCCACCGTAGGTGGCCACTGAAGCCACTATCTGATTTTTTTTCTATTTTTTGTTTTTGCTCGTTCCTAGTTCTAAAATCTTTTTGAGTGTGTTATGAGTTTATTTATGTACTAATTAGACATCCACAGGTACCATGGCACCTAAGAAGCAAGTCACTACTCCAAAAGGGGGAAAACGAAATCTGTGCAACCTACTTTTAGGCTGATTGATGAAGATACGAACGCAGAAAAGGATCCAGTGTATGTTCGACCGGCCACAAGGAAATCCCCTACTGCACCTCTGGCTACCCGAAATGCATCCCGGTAGGTGGTCACCAATGTAGTCACTGTCTCCCAATCTGATGAGAAGAACACACTGATCGGGTCACCGGCTGGTTCTACTTCTGATTCTGAGGCTGGTTCTACTTCTAGCTCAGATTCCACCTCTGCTTACGGCTATGAGCCTTCCCATGCTTCTGGCTCTGGTTCTGGATCTGCCACAGGCTCAGGGTCACATGACAAAGTTGCCTCGTCTGATGAGGCTACTAGTTCGGGAGATGTCCTGGTGCCACGAAGCTACGACCCTGATCCAATGGCTGGGGAGACAAACAAATGGTGTGTTGAGGGAGAATGGAAAATCTATCGGGATACTAGAATGCTGAATGAGAAAGAGAAGATGGCCCGACTTAATACTGAAGAGCGCAGAGTCTTCACGGGGAGCTTACACACTTTTCCCGATATCCACAGGCTTGTTCAGCTTCACAAGTACGATTGGATGGCTCGAGACCCCGAGACTTACAGTGAGGAAATTGTGCGAGAGTTCTATGTCTCCTATGTTGCCACTCTCCGCGGTTTGATTGACAAGAGATATAAGCCCACATCCTAGGACCCCCTCACTCCTACTATGGTCCGAGGCTTTCCAGTGGATATATCATATCACATACCACCATCAACCGATTCCTCTATGTCCCTGACCCTGATCACACTTGGGCACTCAACACGACCGAATTTGAATACAGATGGGATGTTGTGAGGAGTGGAGCCTTCATGCGTAATGCCAAATAGAGGGAGGTTGTCTTACTGTGGTTTGGCAGGCATATAGCTGCAGATGGAGAGCGTGCGGAGTGGGTGAGCTTACCACATTTGGGTATTCAAAAGGCCACCTTGAATCTGGTGGACAAGTTTTTTTTGTTGTTGATACGAAATAGAGTGTCGCTCACAAAGTCCGATAATGCACTTACATGGTATAGAGCATTCATGGTGGCAGCATTAGTAGCGGGGTTCGAGATCAACTATGCCCTCATGCTACTAGCAGAGATTCATGAGAGGGCGTTCAAGACCTCCACTACTTACTTTTTCCGTGCCGCATTTTTCAACTATGCAGGGACTCTGGAGTATCGATCTGGCATTGTGACAAATTGATACAGTCAACAGGGACCCTCGATATTGGACTGATTCGGGATGATGCAAATGTGGAAGCACCTCGCAGAGGGCCGCTGATCGATGTGCTATTGGGTACTGATCTAGTAGATGTTGTGGAGCATATGCAGGGTGATGAGCATGCTCCTCCAGCCCCCACTGATGATGCCCCAGCCTCCTCTTCTCAGGCCGCTAGTCAGGCCCCCAGCTCATCTAGAGCCACCCACCTTCTGGAGCCTCGGTTGTGCTGTTAGCTTGAGTTCAGAAATTAGAGGGCCAAGTGGCCACTTTGCTACACCATATTATGCCCTGGATGTGGAAGTTGATTACTGAGTCTGAAGAGAGAGTAGAAAATAGGATGGAGGTAAAATATGGACCAAAAGGTCCAAGCAGTCCATAAGTGGCTCGATGCCTTCGAGTTGCGAGTTCTAGAGAGGCCAGCTCCTACTACTGATATGTCCTCTTTTCGGGCAAAGTTGGACAGTCTACAGGCCGATGTTGATGCCATTCTTTCCACTGTTGTAGTTGAGCCACAGGTAGCACCTACTGTGTTGACTGATGATACGGTGGTGGATACTTTATTCAGTGGGAACGCCGAGGAGGAGCCCGAGCCTACACATACCAAAGGTAAGAGGCACCATTCTAGCTGGAATGAAGAGGAAAAAGCCCAAAAGAGATAGCGTAGGTGGGAGAAGGAGGCTAAGAAGGCTTCGATTTTAGATGAAGAGTTGCACCAGCAGAGGGTGCGTGAGAGTATTGTCGGGGCATTGAATTTTACCCCAGTTGTAGAGGTCCCACCTGTTGTGAGAGATGATCTGAGCACCACTGATGGTGCGGTTAGAGTGACCGAGAGCACTACTGAGGGTGCTATGATGGATGATGTGAGCACTACTGAGGGTGACCTAAGTATTATTCCAGCGTGCTCCAAAAAACCAGACCCACCCGCTTGTTGATGAGTCTTCAGCGCTATGCGCCTCAGGTTTGCTTCACCTAATCCATTATCTTTTGCTACTTTTTGTGTGCATTGGGGATAAGTGCACCTATTTTGTTGGGGGTGGGGTAAATGGATTGTGAGTGATAGGGTGAAGTCTGAGTAACCCAACTCATAATCCTCTCTTGGGGTTTTCTTGCCTGTGTTCCTTTCCCAAGAGACTGCTTAATTTATGTTGAACCGGCATGTGTTAGGATTGTATGTATAGAAGCATGAGAAAGAATGAAGCATGATGGCAACTTTTTTGAAAGAAATGATACCCGTCCAAAAATTTTGGTGTTATGCGCTAAAATCTGGAGACTAGAATGAGTTGAATGTGTTGGCTCTAAGTATGACATGATAATGAACCAACTTGTTGGCATGACTTAAGCTAAAACTTGAACTGGGTAATCTAATAATCTGATAATGAAACTATGTGCCAAGAGTGTGTGAGAATAGTTGATTGTTCAGACAGTTTTTTTGTGCCAATCTAGAACTTGCCCGGTTAGTCCTGCTAAGACAATGTACTCTAGAGGCTAGGAAGTAATCATAGGCCCTTGTTCTGATAAGTCCACAAATTGCCTAAAAGAAGGATCCAACCAAATGAAATAAATGCTCCCTTTGATCAAAATGCTTTGAGCCTAAATTAGACCATTTCTTTATAAACCCCTAACTCACCTTCCCATAATCTACTATGTTGGCCCTGGTCCCTCCTTGGACATGTGCAACTCGACTTAGGCCAAAAGCCTAAGTTGAGGGTGGCTAATGTAACAAGTAACCTCAACCTTGGCTTTGATCCGACATCGGGTATTGTGCACCTCCACCAATAGAAAATCCATAAGTTGAGAGTGGCTATGAAAAAGAAAACCAAAAATAAAAATGGGTATGAAAAGAGTTTGATGTTGAAAAAGAAAAGAAAAAAAAGAGAGGAAATGATGTGACTAGTTAAAAGCTAAAGAAAAGAATAAAACGCAAGAAAAAGATGAAAGTAAAAAACAAAAATAAAGAGCTACAAAGTCTAAAGTAACATCCATGGTTAAAGAGAATCAGGGGAAAGAAGGCAAAATGGTAGGATGTCAAGAGTATGGCAAGAAAGAGGTAGAAAACCTAATGTAATGCCAATGAGGGCAGAAAGTCACTAAAAGTACCAAAATGTACCACACCTGACCCTGAGCCTACGTTGCAAGCCAAGAAAGTCCTATAGTGATCCTAGAACCTAGATTGGAGAGTCTAAGCAGTGAAAATAAGGGCAAGCCTATGGTATTGAGCTCTATATGTACTTGAAGTTACTTATGAGCGTGAGTGTTGATTGAATCCTTATACTCAAAATCATATTCATTGTGTGAAAAAGGATTTTGTTTGAAGTAAGGGCACTAGTTACATTGTCAGAAAGTTGGTACCTTGGTGATAGTAAAACAGTGTATGTTGTGTGTTGGTTGGTCGGTCCTTGTCATGTTTGGATCCGCACAAGTTAGCTTGTTGGGTCTGAGAGAAAAGATTTACACTCTAGGAGAGTTTGGATGGATAGCCATGTGATTGCCTATGCTTGAATTGCACGCTTCTATACAAGTATCGTTTAGAGTCTTAGTGCGTCTCTCGAGGATAAATAATGAATTTAAGTTGAGGGTGTTGATATACCGTGAGTTTACGGTATTTTTAATACATTTCACATAAGAGTTGTGTGTGTCTAGGGTTTTTTGTATTGATTTTTATCATGTTTTGCAGGAAAGATGTTTAGGCGCGAAAGTAAAGAGACAGCTGAAAGAAATGCAGAAAAGGGCATCTACGAAGGTGATCTACGGACCGTAGGTCCATTGATGCTCCGTAGATGGTGATCGTAGATAAGCAGGACAAGGTATGGAAGAAGAATCAGGGAATCTTACTAAGTGTAAAACCACGGTGATCATTGACGGTTCGTAGATCGATCTACGGACCGTACTGTTGAACCGTAGAATGTGATTGTAAGGGTTACAGTACTTGATTTTTGGAGAATTCCAAGTATGGAGCTAGGGAGAGGGACCGACGGACCGTAGATCAATCTACGGTCCGTACTGGTGGTCCATCGTTTGCTTCAGAGAAGCTGATTTTTGGAAGCTGAAATATTTTCTAAGTCCTGGCTAACGGAAGGGACTAACAGACTGTAGATCCATTGACGGTTCGTGAGTCAATCTCATGGAATGAAGATGCGTGCCTGAACAAACTTTCCTTATTTTGCTTCCCTTTTAATTTATGACTTGTTTTCTATAAATAGGGTATGCAAACCTCGTTTTTTGGGGATAGACTTTATTATTTTAATTTTAGTTTTTGGCTTCGGAGATTAACTTGCAACCTTAGCAATTCTTTATTTCCTAAGCACATTTTGGTGATTTTTACTTTGAAATTCAAGTCGAAATTCTGGGATTATTCTCCTCTACTACGTAAGTTCATGATTTATTCTTTAAACATTATGAATTGTGTTCTTGCTAATATGGGTAACTAAATCCACAACTAGGGTTGTCGGTACCATGACCGATTAACAAAGTATGAATAGTAACTAAGTAATTCCCAAATAGTGTTTTGCATGCATTGATAATTCTTTCCTCTAGAAGTCTTTATAATGGTGCGCAACGTTAGAACTCGCCTTGTTGCTACTTGCCGGACCAAGGAGGTAGTTAATAAGAAAAGAATTAGTGTGATACTATCTAATAGAATTAATGTTGATTGATGCGAGGGTGAAAACTAAGTCATACATCGATGTGACGTCTAATATGTGGTAATGGTAAGGGTTAGTAAATTATACACACGTAGCCGGACCAAGGTGCGGCGTGAAATTCTCTAGATGCCGGACCAAGAATTTAGAGATACATAACTTATCGCTTTGCATGTAATACACTAGGAAGGGATTGCTATTACTAGGATTACAAAGTTATGAGCTTATGGAGAACACATACGCCCTAGTTTCTTTCTCAATTTGATAACAACAAAACTTTGAATCTTGCTTACTAGTTACTTTCATAATTTCCAAAATTTGTTACACAAATCCCCCCTTTTTACTTATTTGTGTCAGAAATACATTGGCTAAACAAATATAATTGTTATTGAACTTAAGTCTAAAGATTATTCCTCATGGGATCGACCCCAACCTACAAGATGGGTTCTTTACATGATAACGATCACTTATGCTTCTAAAAAGAGGTGTAATTTTATCCACCTTTGCCGTCTTGGGTGGAAATTGATTCTAGTAAAGATGGTGATGTGGTTGAGGTGAATGGATAGTCCGAGAATGCGACAGAGAAGAAAGAGGAGGTAACTCAGAAAGTTGTCCCCATACCTAGACCTCCACCTCCTTTCCCACAAAGGTTAGTGAAAAAGACTGAAGAAGGCAAATACTGCAGATTTATTAGCATGTTGAAGCAGCTTTCCATCAATGTTCCATTGATAGAGGCCTTGGAGAAAATGCATGGGTATGCGAAATTTATGTAGGATATGGTGACAAAGAAAAGGGTTGTGAGCTTCGAGGTTGATGATAGATTGCAATATTGTAGTGCTATTTCTACAAGGTCCCTAGTGCAGAAGAAGGAGGATCCTGGTGCCTTTACTATTCCATGTACCATCAGGTTGTTGCATTTTTCTAAGGCATTGTGTGATCTTGGGGCTAGCATTAATCTGATGCCATTGTCGATTTACAAAAAGTTAGGTTTGGGAGATCCAAAACCGACTGCAATGCGATTGCTCATGGCCGATAGAACTGTGAAGAGGCCCATAGGTGTGCTCCATGATGTAGTAATAAAAATGGAGTCGTTCATTTTTCTGGCAGATTTTGTGATTCTTGACTGTGAGGTTGATTTTAAGGTTCCCATCATTCTTGGGAGACCCTTTTTAGCTACTGGGCGTGCTTTGGTTGATATGGAAAAGGGGCAGATGAAGTTCAGACTAAACATTAAAGAGGCGACTTTCAATATTTGTAGGTATATGAAGCAAAGTAGCGAGCTCCAAATGGTATCGACGATAACCTATAGAGTTGAGAGTGTGTCTGAGGTGCAGATTGAGGAAAGATTGGGTGTTGAGGCATTAGCAATGGTTATGATGAATTTCGACAGTGATGGTATTGAAGAGTATGATGAGCTGGTTGCTGCACTTGATAGGTGTGAATATCGTTCGAAACCAAAGAAGTTGGAATTAGACATTAAAAATCATGAGTCCCCACCCACACGACCGTCTTTTTAGGGGGCACCGAAATTAGAGCTTAAGGCTCTACCATAGCATTTGAGGTACGTGTTCTTGGGAAAAGATGATACTTTATCAGTCATTATTGCGGCTGATTTGAATGGGTGTTAGGTTGCCGTATTGAAAAGATTCAAGCGGGTTATTGGGTGGACTATTCCAGATATTATTGGGATTCCTCCCGGTATTTGTTCTCATAAAATCCAACTCATGCCGGAACACAATACTTGTATTGAGCACCAAAGAAGATTAAATCCACCTATGCAAGAGGTAGTTAAAAAGGAGATTATCAAGTGGTTGGATGCCAGAGTTATTTATCCCATTGCCGATAGTAGTTGGGTGTGTCATGTTCAATGTGTGCCCAAGAAATGTGGGATTATTGTGGTTCCTAATGAGAGAAACAAGTTTGTTCTGATGCGGCCAGTGACTGGATGGAGAGTCTGCATGGACTACCAAAAGCTAAATGCTTGGACAAAAAATGACCATTTCCCTATGCCATTCATGGATCAGATGTTGGATAGACTTGCTGGTAAGGGTTGGTATTGTTTTCTTGATGGTTATTCGGGCTACAATCAGATTTCTATAGCTTTGGAGGACCAAGAGAAGACCACTATTACTTGCCCTTATGGGACTTTCCCCTTCAAACGGATTCCATTTGGGTTGTGCAATGCTACAGCGACCTTCCAGCGTTGTATGATGTCGATATTCTCTGATATAGTGGAGGACACTATTGAGGTATTTATTGATAATTTCTCTGTGATAGGTGACTCTTTTGATCGATGTCTGAATCATTTGGCTGAGGTGCTTAAAAGGTGTGAAGATTGCAATCTGGTGCTAAATTGGGAGAAGTGCCACTTTATGGTGAAAGAAGGGATAATTCTAGGTCATCGGATTTCTGAGAAGGGCATTGAGGTATATAAAGCGAAAGTTGAGGTAATAGAAAAACTTCCTCCACCTATCTCTGTAAAAGGTGTTAGGAGTTTTTTTGGGCAAACAGGTTTTTATAGGAGGTTCATCAAACATTTCTAAAAAATTGCACATCTATTGTGCAAACTGCTTGAGAAGGAGTGTAAGTTCTATTTTGATGATTCTTGTCTAAGAGTATTTGGAGAGTTGAAGGAGAAGTTAGTTATTGCACCTATCATTATTTCACCAGATTGGGGACAACCGTTTGAGGTAATGTGTGATGCGAGTGGAGTGGCGCTTGGTGTGGTATTGGGATAGAGGCGAGAGAAAATTATCCACCTTATTTACTATGCTAGCAAAGCTCTAAATGTGGCTCAAAAGAACTATACGGTAACTAAACAAGAGCTTCTTGCAGTGATTTTCGCATTCAAATCTTTTTTATCCTACTTGCTTGGTACTAAGGTCATAAAGCATACTGACCATTCTGCATTGATGTATTTGATGGCGAAGAAGGATGCGAAATCAAGGTTGATTAGATGGGTATTGTTGCTACAAGAGTTTGACTTTGTGGTGAAAGATAGAAAGGGGACTTAAAATCAAGTTGTTGATCAGTCCAGATTAGAGGAAGAGGCGATGCTAAAGCTTGGTGATAGGGCTGAAATCAATGATGCTTTTCCGGATGAACAGTGGCAACTCGGATAAGATAAAGCACAAAGTCGAGAGGGACTTCACATTCCCCGCACTGGTAACTCAGTTGCACGAGTTGGCCACCAAAATAACAGAGGTGGAAAACCAGTGCAAGAGTCAAGGGAGGTATATACCTCCTCACGAAAGGAAGCAGTCTAGAGACAAGGAGAGCAATCGTGTCGAGAACACACTCCAAATCATTCTCCAAAAGATCACCGAACAAGATCGAATGTTGGAAGAGATGAAGGAGAGTATGGAAGTGTTGAATCAAATTGTTGGCCCTCACTCTAGATCGTCCAACTGATCCGGACACTCCTGAATCATGCGGTGCCTCCTCTTCACCCAAACAACATATTGGGGTTACCTAGTAACACTAGGGCCAACCCAACCAATGGGGAGTGAGTAAGGACTCGCGTTGTGCCACGACGTTAACTAAGGCACTCTTTGGGAGGCAACCCAAAACCCCTTAACTGCTTTATTTATACTTTTATAAATAATAGTGTGTTAGTTGTGCAGGTTTAAATGAGGAAAGTGGTGAAAAATACAGATTGGCGAGAAAATGTCAGTCGGCGGATCGTCTAGCATTCTAGTTTGTTGAATTGTGCTCGGAGTTGGAATACTTTTCCGCCTAGATTTTCAATCACAATTTAATTGGGCATTAAAGGTTAGTCCTAAAACCCCGAGTTTATTGTTGAAAATTTTGAACTCTTTTGCAATGATCATATCGTATTGATGTGTACTAGGCCTCTCTGATAGGCTTAGAATGCTTAAATGTCTGTTTTGATTTGAAAATCTTGCCCATATTGTTTGATTGTAAAATGCCCGTAATTGTTTTTGCTTTTTAATGAATTGGGTCGTGAATGCGTGTTGTTAGACTGATATTGTGAAGTCTGAGTAACCCACATTTGTTCTAAATGTCAAAAAATTTCTTAATGACAGAGCGGGTGATGCCAGTCTTAAGAGCAAATATCATCAAATGACCAAATTCGGCAAATCTGGGAGAAATCTGAGTATCCTAGGGTGATGGGTAGTATGGGTATTGTTTGAATTTCGTTAATTTATGCTTTGATTTTGCTTCGGGGTTCACGGGTTTGAATTCGAGAAGATGGATTGAAAATGGGCACGTTTGGCCATTTAACGAGTTGGGTCGAGCTCGAGAAATCCTTTGGTGGTTCTACCAATGTCTGCATCTCGCCCTTAATATCGTGTGTGAAATTGGATGTTTGAGACTATAACTTTCGGCGAGAAGCCATGGCTCACTGAACGCATTTGGCAACTCGCCGATAGTACTCTTGATCGCCCTCTGTATGCTACCCCTAAGACCCTTATGCACTATGACTTTCGGCCGACAAACCCTTGCTCGCCGAAAGTAGTCGGCGATTCTCCAAAACGACTCTCTTATCGCCGACTTGCCTTAATTGTCTAGCAAACCTCATAGGCGAGCCAGACTTAGTTCGCGAAAGTGGTTCAGCGACTCATCGACTGGATCAACGAGTTTTTCTCCAACAAGATTTGTTGTGCTAGAGTTTGATTTTGTTTTCTTAATTGCTCTCGATCTTTTGCAGATATGGTACGCACCAATCTAACCAAACCACCCCAGAAAATGACAAAGGGCATTACAATAAATGAAGGACGATCAAACCCTCTAAAGAGGAGAATGGATGACCTCCAACCGGCAGACAAAGACAAGAGGAAGAAACATGTAATGAAGAAAGGAGTAGCTACTGAGGCCCAAATTGAGTGGTCTAAGCCTGAAGAGGATCAACCCTTAATTCACCGACAGGATAAGCTCTGAGATAGATCTCAGCCCACAACCACCAGTACTCCCTTAGCTGCCACTCCTCCAAATACAAACTCAGTGCCAGCTCAGGCACCTTACAACAGATTGAAAGGTGATGGTCTACAAACCATCATAGATGAGAAGTTACTAACTACCTAGGGTATGGATGGCAAGCGTCCTGATGTGCTTGAAACTCTCTGATACCATGAATTCGAGTAGTTCACATGTCCCCGAGGCCCTTACATTCCTTCTTGGGTAAGAGAGTTTTACAATGCTTATGGGGAGTTGGTGCCTAAGAACAAGAAGAAGGCAAGTGAGTTTCGATCGATGAGGTCGGTCATGGTCAGAGGTACGGAAGTGGAGTGTCATAGTGAGTACATTAATGCTCTATTGGGTAGACCGCTGCACTCTGCACTTCCTTATGAGGGCTTGCCGATTGTTCAGTCCCTAGATGATTTAAAGGGTTAGTTGGCTCCGATTAGTTCTGACACCACTTCGAGGTGGATGGATGCAGGAGCTCCCATTGAGAAGATGGACATGAACATCTCCTCCAGGCTCTTGTTTGGCTTCATCAGCAGCTCTATAATGCCATCCCATAATGAGTCCATTATGCGTCATCCTAAGGCGGCTTGCCTTGGCTCTAACATGGCCAGGAAGCGGATCGATCTGGGACTACTGATTTCACATGAGATGGCCATGAGAGTCAAATAGAAGTTGAAGTCTCTGTCATTTACAGTTCTGGTCACTGAGTTGTGTCGGTGAGCTGGAGTACCTCGTGACACTATGAGGGATATTGAGGTCACCTCGTCTTCCACCATCGATATCCGGCGTATAGAGGCCGAGTTCACACGAGATGAGGTTAACAAGAGGAGAGCAGCTCCAGCAGATACTTCTCCAGAGGTCAATGTTGACTCATTACCAGCAGAGGCACCTTCGCCTACTCCGACCTCTAAGCCCTCAGGTATACCCACTCCTTCCTACTCTTTCTCATAGGCCCTAGGTGCTTCCTCATCCTCCCAGCTTGCCAGGATCACTCGGGCCATGATCCTGAAAATGGGCCATTGGCCTATTCAACTGATGTGAGAGCTACCCGACTATAAAGGTCTGTTCCGGAGATGATCGACAAAGCCACACTAGAAGCACTTACCCCCCTTCATACTTGTATTGATGCCTTGATAGTTAGAGTCATTTCTTGTGAGAGCAGACATCGGGAGACCTCTGAGGTGACGGCGTTAAAAGCTGAGATTGCGAGCTTAAGGAAGGATGTAGACTATCTTAAGTCTACTGACTTCACTTCACTACCAGAGACTGCTGAGGAGAGGAATGCTCCTGAGACCTCGGGGATTCCTTCGGCTACCACCGAAGATGTGCAGTGGGATGGTACAACACATGCAGAGTTAGATGAAGAAACAAACGAGGAGTTGATATCCGTACATGCTGAGGAGACACAGGAGAGCAGATATGAGGGCATATTCAGAGACTTGCCAGATCTTATAGAGACGGTTGTGCAGCCAGTGATCTAGACATTGCCGACTGAGACGTCCACAATAGCTCCTAGTGGATCTGGCATGGCCACTACATTTGAGGCTACTTTGGGCACTGATACCCATGTAAAGACTGCTACACACGCCACCGAGACTCCGGTAGAGAGACAGACTGCATAGACAAGACCTTTCTTTAACTCCCTCTCTGCCTTATTATATTTTTACTTTTGGATACTTTTAGTTGCATTTGAGGACAAATGCTTTTTAACTGTGGTGGGATGAGGTCCACACCTTTTGTGTTGATAGTTGTGCTTTCTGTATATACTTGGGTTGTTCTGCTATATAAACTGTGTTTTATATGTTTCTGTGAATGTTTGAGCTTATGGATCCTTTTGTTTTCAATTGACAAATGATTTTTATTTTGATCCGCCCGAATATTTTTTGCCAACTCTCGTGTGTTGAATGTGGCTATTTTTTTGCAAAATTCAAGTATCGGTTCTGATCATTACCGATGACTTGAATAGTGCTTACAATCGAACGAACATGAATGCGCGGCTACGATGAGGCCAAAGGAAGTTGCATAGTCAATATGTGAACTCTTTGCATCTCATTGTGACTTGCTCGTTATCAAATTGAGTCTCTTGTGATGATCATTGCACACTAGCGAAAGTGTGCAGTCTTGTTTGACTATAGTGTCAATTCCTAGTGTGATGAGCTTACTCTGAACTATGCATGATAGATCCTACAATTTTCCCCGTTGGTCCAGTCAACTAAGTGATGCTACCTCTTGATATGATCTTAGACAACTTCTAAGAGTGTGAACCAATTTGACATATACATATTTTGTGACCTAGCCTGTGAGTGTGTGATTATCTTTTGAACACCCCTTGAGCCTTACCTTTCTTTGGAAGAAACTTGATGAAACCAGAACCTTTCTTTATCCACTACCTATAATCCTCTTAAATTGTGGTCAATTGAATAACCAACTTAGGCCAAAACCCTAAGATGGGGGTGTGGTGAAAAGATAAGGGTAAATCAAGAAGTGCAAGAAAGTCCCCCTTACCCATGGTTTTGAAGAAAAATGGAACCCCTCCATATAAAAAAAAGGAGAGAAAAGAGAAAGAAAAAGAAAAAGAATAAAAAAAAAAGTTGTGGAATAAAGTACAAAAGAAATGGGGTTCCCAAACAATCCATGGAAAGGGAATAATAGGATGACTTACGAGAACTAAAGAGAATGATGAAGGAAAAGAAAAGGAAGTGTTGTGTGCACCACATTTCATGAGGATGAAAGTCACTGAGCCTAAATGACCATACTGTCACGACCCAAGCCTAGGGCCTAGACGTGACCGGCGAATGAGGAACCCGAAGGAACCTCAAACAAGCCTCATAGCGTATCATTACACATCCTTGGTCGCGGAAGCAAATAAAATGACCATAAGCGATAAGCATAATCAAGGGG
>JAJOOS010005798.1:0-15132 GCA_029582725.1 Solanum chiquidenum
TACTTTTATTCGAATTCTGTATTTAGAGGTTTGTACATGTGACAACCAATTCTGGGGTTATGTTGAGTTTATTTAAAGACTTCCGCTTATCTTTCTATTTTATTCTTGTTTTATAAATTCTGTATCATCGGGTTTTTGGGTGTTAGGCTGACGTGTCTGGTGGGGTTTGGGCACGTGCCATCACATCGGGTTTTGGGGTGTGACAAAATGGTATGGTTTGGGCACGTGCCATCACATCGGGTTTTGGGGTGTGACATTAAGATTCTTTTACATAACTCTAGGATCAATTTTTGTGATTTGAATTTATCATCTTCTCCGGTGACCTTTCATTTCTCCGATGGTTATTTAGAGCTTTAGTCTTTTTTATTTTATTTTGTCTTTGCTATCTTGTTACGTTTAGTTCTTCTTCTTCTTTGTTTTGACTTGGGCTTAAACCAAGTCTGTATCATTTCCTTTTGTGTACTACTCTAATAAAATGGACCATTGGTCCTGTCTTTGAGGGGGGGGGAATATCTTCTAATTGAATTTTTTTCTTGTTTTTATAAAAATTATATTTGTATACATCTATATTTTCATCTATTTTTATAACGTTTCAATTGAAGAATTATTTGATTCTCCATTATAATGGCTATAGTTATTTTTAAAAAATATGAGAAGAACACGAGCAAAAAGAGATTGAGGTTTGTGTGATTGTCAAATTTGTATATAGTAGAATACTTATATACATATATATTTGTATTGTAATATCAACATAAATTGAAATGGTGATTCGTGAATACAAGTATATCTGGATACATAAGTAATCTATCCAATTTGAAAGGTTGATTAGGCAATACAAGTATAGTTGGATACAATAATACTATATTTTATAAATAAATACCGAGTTAACACCAAACCTCAACTATTACAGGAAAAATTTGACCAAAAAGAGATTGACGTTTGTTGGCTTTTTCAATTTTTTATACAGTCGCATACCTACACACTTTGATACCTACACATTCTATTATTTTCATTTTTCTTGTTTTTGGCTTGTCCAATGTATCCATCTTTTGTTTAACAACAATGTATTCATATGTATGCTATGTTGGTGTATTCATTTTTTTTAACAATAGTGTATCCATTTTTCAAATTGTCGTGTTCATATAGTAAATTGCTATACTTTACCTTGTTTATTATACTAATACACTAAGTTTTTATAAATACTTGTATCCTTGATATATTAATACTTTAAGTTTTATAAATAAATATACCAATTTGAATTCAAAATATTCATACGCTAACTAAACAATTAACACATTTTTCTTATTTAGTTCATTGTAATTAAAACTGTATCAGTGTATAAATAGAAAAATAAAAATTATATACAAAACTACAGCTATAAAAGGACATAAATTATAGTCATTTTTTATAAATAACATATTTATGGCTATTGAACTTTAATAACTCTATAATGTAGTCATTTTTGTAAGTTACTCAAAAAATAATTAAATAAGTCATTGACTTGGCCCATTAACTATTCAACTATATTAATTATTTAATACTTATTCATCAACTAAATATTCGTAGTTATCGAATGTTTCAAATTTCTATTTAAAATTTTACGAGAAAAGTCAAAATAGTTCTAATTCTCAAAATGATCTAGCGGGTCGTTACAATTATAAACCTCACACTCGAAGCACCGTTCTATAGTTTTAACTTTTTTTTAAATGTATATTAAATAATGTACATTGTAGATTAAGTTTGGTGTACATTTATTTTCAATCACAATGAGTAACATACACCAACAAATAATAAAATTACACATGAAGTAAAAATCATGATTATAACATTATTTTTTGTATATATTTCAACTATATGTTGCCTTACACCATAGTATTATCAACTATCTATCAATATTTATCATCAAATTAATAATTAACTATGCCAACATATATGAAAAAATCACTAGTATTAGTAAATATTTCATTCATAAAAAAATAAACTTAATTACAAAGTATTGTATCTATTTGATAAACGTCTTTTTGGTGTTTGTGTCTATATCACTCCTTCAATCTTGAAATCCACATACATTTCTGCGATACATTTCGATAAACAGTTAGACACATACTAACCTACAACAATGTATAACATCATAATACAACCACTTATTTATAATTTTTTAAATTATAAATTAATTAGAAATGGTATATAATATGGTGACACTTTGGTGTATAATATGGTGACGCTTTGGTGTATAATATAGTGATGCTTTGGTGTACAGTTCAATCTAATATATAATATATAATGTACACCAATATATACACCACAAACTAATCAAGAAATTACCATTTTTTAAGTATAATCAACTTAATTAAAAAAAAATATGCACATGATAGTTTAACATTGCTATCTTGAACAATATTGTACATTTATGGTTAAATTTTGGTGTACAGTGCAGCATAACAGGAAATACATAAACTAGACCAAGATATACACCATAATTTAACCAAGAATTTTCCAATCATTTTATATAATCAAATTAATTAAAATTTGTGTGTCAAACAACATATGAAGCATTCATTCAAGCAATATTTTTCATAGTTAACACATCTATTTACACACAAAAAAACAAGCAACAAAAACAACAAAAAAAACTTTAAACAATAAAAAAAAATGAACTATATATTTTATTAATTAAACAAAAAAAAAAGTTGATACATACTTGTTACACCTCATATTCCAGATCCCATCCAAAAAATACCAATCAATAAAGCTATAACAATATATATTTATAAAAAAAATATTAAAACCAATAAAACACTTTAAAACAATCCAAACTTATATTTGTGTATTATAGTGGTATAATTTATGATAAAGAATGCTAAAATTAATTTACTGATTTAAATGCTATGCAGAATTGGTATAAATTTTGATATTTACAGTTATTATGGTGTATGTTAGAGTTAAAAATTTGTGGACACTTCAAATTGAGATATATCATCATTTGCACCACAAATTAACTAAACAATACCAATAAACAAACTAACCACTATCATATAACAAAACTTTATAAAATCTTATTTTATATTTGTTGGTATTTTTATTTTCTGTAGATACAAAATAAATAACAGTGCTTAACAGAATAACCCGAGAAATAACATAAAAATTCAACAAAAATACATCATAATGGTTTGGTGTATATACGTCAATAACTAAAAAACATATGCATCCTAAATATATCGACTACACCAATACATAAAGCACCGATCTAATTTCATAGAGTCATTCGTCCTGAATGCTACATGAAGAACAATTAACCAATAATTTAACTATAGGCGAGCACCTATGTATGGTGCAAAGCAATTGTCACGATCCAGACCGTCGTGATTGGCACCCACACTAACCCTCCGATGGGAGAACCCATACTACAACCCAAACTAACATTTTTTTATGAAAACTAAGGCATTTAAAGTTACGGAAGCAGGTTTAAATGACAATAAAAATGGAGTCTCCATAAACTCCGAAGGTTTTAACAAATAAATAACTAACCAAACTAATGCGGAAGTCTTAACCTTTAGAACCTGAAAGTCACTATACCAAAACTCTACTAGCGACAAGTCTAAGAACAAGGGGTACAACCCCGAAACTAAACAACACCTTTAATAAATAGTCTGAGTTCAAAAAGAGTGGACTTAAACAAGAAAGATCCATGGCAGCCTGAAAGAACTAGCTCACCTTTGAATCCGATCACGCTCAATAGTCACCTAGCTGAAGTCTATCAATAGTCGCCTGAAGATGCCCTATACTCAACAAAGAACAAGCAAATGCAGTATCAGTACACAACCACAATGTACTGGTAGGATCACACGGCTATCCCAAAAGGTGAAACATATATAAGCCATTACAACAATAATAAACATGCATACACCGAACATAAACAATATTAGTCATCACTTACGAACAACGCACAATTTCACAATTCTCAAGATATACAATTATGTCAAGGCAATGGTCCTCTCAGGGAATCGAATTCAATGGTCATCTCATGGAACCCACGCCCAAACTGTTAGTGTATCGATTCGTGGTACCCGATCACATGTTTATGCCAGAATGTGGCAATCAATCCATTAAACAAGCCACAATCACAATCACAATGTACATTCCCATAATTATACAATCAATTCATGATTTCATGGCATACAATTATTCAATCAACCTTATTTACGAGTAGTGTGATCAATAACGCAACATTCGCATGCATACATGCGTCATAATGTAGTAATTGCAAACATATATCATACCAACATGAAATCACAACCATCACCTACCTCGAATCCAAGCTTGACTCCCCTAAGGCACTCGAATCTTCCCTTTTCGGATTCCTTCCGCTTGTTCTAGGTCTACAAACAACAATTTATACGCAAGGATCAACAATCAAAGGTCTAATTATCCGGATTATAACAAATCCAATAACCTTAGACCAAATCCTTGATCCTCCTACCCAAATTAGGAAATTTTCCACCATATATTCCAGATCAAAACCCTCCCCCATCGATAATTACCCATGAATTTACATTCTACGGATCGAAACATGGATTCGGGGAGTAAAATTCTTACCTTTAGCCTCAAGAATGCTGAAAAACAGGCAAGAACACACTTGGGGTCGTTCCTTAGCTCTCAAAGTTGAAAAGTGCAGAATAAAATATTTTTTAGGTTTTATTTTCGACTTAAGTCGCGTCTGTCCCGCTTGGCGGCCCCGCCCTAACGGAAATAATCCCGTCACATCGGCTTACATGGAACTAGTGAGTAAATTTAAGAATTCCAAACCCCCATTTTCACAACACACCCTATCCCATGACACTCAGAAAATACTCGTTCACACTAAGTTCAGTTTCGAGAGTTCTACTTGCCCGAATTCAATTTCGTAAAGTCGTACGGGTTCCTTAACGTCTTAGCTATCCATTCATGTAATCAAATTCCTTAATCGATCTCTCATTTGTTACCGGATTTCTCTAGACCTCACTGACTCTGATTTCGTCCAAATTTGGACTAGGCTAGGAAATCCCAAGTTACTACTCAAAAGTTTTCTGCCTCAATTCTTTCTCCATTGGCTTTTCCCTAACGACAAAAATCAGGTCATTACAGCAATTGAGAACAATATAATTTATGTTTTACAGATCTCATCCAAAAAAAACACCAATCAATAAAGTTATAACAATATATGTTTAAAAAATAAATTAAATCAATAAACTCAATAAATATACTTTAAAACAATCATAATCAAAGTAATTATTATGGTGAATACATGTTTCATTCCATCTCCCATCGTGCTAAATTAAAATCGAAAAAATATTTATATTTTCCATTGAACACGCTTTCAGAATAGTGGAGGTATAGAGTTTGATTTTGATTAGAATTATGAGAGAGAAGCAATAACTATATTAGAGATATTTATGGAAGGTAAATAAGAGAGGGGGAGAAAATTAAGGAATTAAAAAATAAATCGTGGGTTGTCGTGCTTTAATTTCCGATTTTTGTTTTTCTTTTTATTATTATTTATTTTATTGTTTAGATTTTTAAAATTAATTTCATTGTTTTGTAAAAAAAATACTATTGTTATGTTGGTGAAAAAAAGAACTATTGTTATATAGTTGTTATTTAGGTGCTTATTTTGTATAGTTAAGTTGTTTTTTAAATTGATAAGACATTTCTAATTTTTTTCATTTTACAATAGATTTAAATTTTTTGTTTGTACTGTAATATTTTCTTACACACAAGGATATTACTAAGAAAATATTAAAGAATGGGCTAACATGCATAAATCATAACAATAAATGATATTACACATTTATAGATATTATTATATTAATTAATGATGATTCCAAAACAATTTTCAATTGCACATATTTACCATTTAATATAATACAAGCCTAGGGGCAGGATACCTGGCTCAACGAGAGTCTAATTTGTTGGAATATTATGTATATATATACTAATACAAATAGGATAAAAATAATTTATATTGTCTGAATTACCTTAATGTAATAAAACCCTCTAGAATAATATTTGGCAAATTTTTTAGATTTAGGGAGTATCTTTACTTTCTTAACTTGTCCCACGCTTAACCAAACACTAATTAACTGATCACGTACTTCTTGATATATATGTACAAATACAGAATGGTCTGCAAGGTCCCGATATTTGTTATGATTTCTCATTTCGATTCTTGTACTTTATGAGGTTTTCATTGCGATACATATATGTTCAAAATGTTTATTTTAACTTCATGAATTAGGCAAAATGGCAAAAATATAAGGGTTGTTGTGCAGTAATAAGTACTCTTATATATGTAGTACATTTGTTAGGAAATGTTTTACTTCTAATGTGAGATTTTTCTACGCGAATTCAAATTTAATTAGACCCAATATAATAACATCGGGTGAGAAAAAAACATTAATATTTTCAATATTTTGCATGATTAATTGTCTTGCTCTATGTATGAAGTTTGGAGTGAAACCACAATCCCACGAACCTAATAGTTGGATCCATGGGATACAGAAGAAAGTCATTCATTCCGGTCATTTAGCCTGGATTGAGGATTGATTGATCTAAATCAAAGACTTGATTATATATAGGAGAAAGACGTTCGCATACCCTGATACCGCTTTGTGGAAACCTAGAATAGAAGAAAGTCTATTTAGGATGACTATGTCCTTGCTAGACCGAGTCACAACTACTTATTATAGAAGACTTGGGCACACTTCCCTATACTTCTCCTAAGTGACATCAAAATACTCTTTCAGCCGGTTTGAAAGCAGCAATATATGAGATTGAATCAAACAGAAGGTTCACCCCTCACCCTGGGGAATTGGGGAGTTGAGACTTCCTTGCTCTTAATTAGGCCCGTTGTAAGGCCAATAGGATCAGGAAGAAGGGGATTGGATTCTTCCTTTTATCCGGACTGATTCTAATAGTGATTTTGACTCTATTATGATACTGTCCTCTATCACAATAGAAATCGAGAATGGATGTGACTTCGCTACACTTGTTTATAGTTGGAAATTCCAATTCGAAGACCCTAGTACTACTGACTTTGCACTAGATTAAATTGAAGCCTGGGCCGATATACAAAATATGTGGACTTTCATCGCCTTAAGGCAATCTATCCAAATAGCCTAGTCTATAATAGATTCAGCTAAAGCTGCCCTTGGAAGATTTCTTTCTCAATCATGAATCCGAGCTTACTACTTGAATCACGAAACACGCTTCTTTGTGGCAAAAGTCGACCTCTAGGATATATATCGAGGAAGGTTGAAAAATATAGGTTACAGTGTTCATCAGTCCAAGTCTCAGAAGAGAGACTCCTAGCGGGATAATATCATATTGGAAACAACCTAAACAACAAATTACATTTTGGACAAGCGAAGAAACAATATGGAAAAAAATAGACCCTTCCGTACTAATAATATTACTCAAGCGTACTTAAATTAACTAATAAAGACCTTACACTTCCCTTTAATTTTTTCTTCCTTATTGTTTCAGTCTCATATAAATAAAAATTGATGTACCACTACAAAAAGGGTCCATTCGCGAGAGTCAAAATTACAAATATAGCGGGGGTTTAGAACCCCCACAATTTGTTGTTACAGGAGTTTCAAAAACTACCACCGTTAGGATTGTCACTATTAAGTTGTGGGAGTTTTTAAGCTACCCCCAATCAATTGGAGGTAAACAAATAGCAGGGGTTTTAACCTTCATAATCTTTTTTCAGCAAATAAATTTATTTCATTTTCTGGGGGCTGATAACCTCCACAAATAAATTTTAGTGCTACATTTTGCTAGGGCTATAACCTCTGCAATGCTTTTAATGAAATTTTAATATCCAATTTCGCAGAGGTTGTAATTTATATAAAATTAAGCTACAACTAATTTTCATGGTAATTTTGTAGTAATTAAACTAATGCATTCGTAACTGAAGTAATACAATATTTATCGAAATAGAAAATACAAAGATTTAACTAAATCATGCAGTTAACATAAATTAATGTCAAAGGTCATTAAAATTTACAATACACTTTCTTTAAACCAAATTTGATACGCTGTGCTCTATATATATACAAAATACGTTGTACTCTCTAAAAAATTTGATATGTAGATCTGACTTTCAGAAGAACAGTTCAACTCCTTCCAGAATTAAGTTTTCTATGGTTGAATAGTTACACATCTTAATTTCTTTTTGAATACTTCGGTCTAAACATTTTCTTGTGAGGATCTTTGAACAAACATGCATGAGTGCAATGTTGTAACTTGTAAGTTGAGATTCTAATACACAAGACTTCAACTTAAAATCACTGAAAGTATTACTCCTATTAGTATCGAATCTTTAACTTTAAATTGTATAATAATCGACAGAACAACTATTACTGATTTACAGAACATAAAGTAACAATTAGAAGGGTTTAAATTTGTCAAGTTTTCTCATATGACCAAATATATCCGCATACTATGGAATATGTCAAGAACAAAAGGTCGTAGTTACTGTTATTCATGATCAGTAGACTATTTTTTGGAGATAAACAAATACTGCCTACATTTCATTTTATCCCTTTTGGTTTGTTGCTGATAAAATAAACACTTCTCTACATTAAAAATTCCTAATTCAACCATTCATTTTTTACTTTTGATGGCCTGATCAAATAAGAATGATATAGCATGATCTATACATATTTAGCTTATATGCAAAAAAAGGTTTGACTTTCTTTCTTAAATTCAATTTTCAGTCCCCAAGTCATACAAGATGAAATGAAGGGACTTAAAAACTGCATACACCAATAGTGATCTCAGAGCATGAGGTTAAAAGAGTCTTACATAAGTGATGTTATATTCCCAGAGAAAGTTTAGCACCAGAAATCACCGAGAAAGTTGCATCCCCAAAAAATGAATTTGATTTTTCAGAAACTAACACAAAATGTTCCACAGTAAAGGCATACCTGAAACTAACAAAAGAAGTTACAAAACTTGTTCAAAGAAAGATACCTGACCTGACAACTCTTTATAGAAAGGTTCCATTAGCTGGCTACAATCATACGTGAGATGAGTATGAAAGAAACTTCCCACTTCACTACAATGATGATTACCTGCAAATATCAATATGTGTGCTTTTCTAAAAATAAGTGAGATACCTCAATCATGTTTGGGGCAGGGGTAAAACACAAACTATATATGCACAATTTAGAAACTTCCACTAAAATTGTAATATAACGACGGCTCCATGATATCACCAATATAAATATATATAACAATTAACAACAATAACATAACCCGGGGTGATCCCACAAATGGGGTCTGAGGAGGAGAGTGTACACAGCCAGACAACCTTACCCCTACGTTGTGAAGGTAGAGAGGTTGTTTACAGTAAATGCTCGACTCAAATAAAGCATATAAAATTAAGCATATATATAAAGACCATCAATATCACAAGGACTGCACAGGTCCACTGTTCAACAGGATATAAAAAGCTGAAGAAAGATGAAGAAATACCATCACTGGATGATAATAAAACAATAATGTTTTTTCTGAACTTTTAAAATTTGGTTGTTCGACAACGAAAGGCCCATTTAGAGGAAACATTCCCTTCTGTCCCTTGGCCAGCACGAGCAACCCTCTAGGAGCAGCTCGAATAGCCACTGACAGCCAACAAGTTCAGGATTGGGACCCATGCCTAACCTGCATAGCAAGTTTTCAGAAGTTATGGAGCCATTTTACCTAGGTTTCCTCGACTGGACGTGAATGACACTCAGACTGCAGGCTTAGTGGGTTCGAACGAGTAAACAATATACAGAACTAAGATGAACAAATATTTCTTGTTAGAGTACAAAAGAATATCTCTAGCTATTATTAATATGGTATTTAGACTCAACATAGCTTTCTGCCTCCCACAAAAATGACCAGAAACCTCAAAACCTTCTCTGTCACCATCTTCAGGGTAAATTTCTATCAATGAATCTGGATCCCATAGTTATCTCGGTGTTGTTGGCTCATCAGGAACTATTCCGGCTAGCTTCTTTTATCACAACTTCACTAGCATAGACTATGTTTTAACTAATGATGTTTGAGAAGATAATTGATTCCTTCTGAACAAGGCCTAAATGGTTCCTCAACCAGATCAAATTGTATGACTTCAAAACGCAGCCATCAAGTAAAACATGACCAACAACAGGGTCATAAAACCTCTCCAAAAGAAGTGGAGAAAATGGCAAAACAAAGGTCACCTACATTATTATTTCACTTCACGATAATACTAACTAATATGCCACGAATCTTCTACACTTATTCATATTATATATAAATTTATACTTGGTCAAATGGAAAAAGAAAAAGAAAAAAAATTAAGAGAGAAAAAAATAAATAAAATAAAAGCTGATAAAAAAATGGCCATAAATGGTAGATTGTTACGTACCTCCCAACAAATGGGGTTAGCTGCAACTCCAGACAGTTTATTTCAAGGAGCAAATGAGGGGGCAAGAAGGATTGTAGTTGTAGTTAGTTTGATTGATCATATTCTATTCTACATAAATATATACTACTTTGTAGTGATTTTAGTTGGTTTGATTGATTAATTTCATATCCAAAGCATAGTTAGTGTAAACTCTGTACTAAATTTATGGATTGGTAAGTCCATTACCAATAGTGAATCCCTGATCAAAATAAGCATGTAAAAACATAAAGTCCAATCAAAACACGTTGAAAAATACCGAACGACTTGTTATAGAAAAAAAAATTACCTTGAGGTTGATGTGAATTCCTTCTTTGTTTTTGTTTCCTTGATGAATACGAGAAGCAAATGCATGAAATATAATGCCCAGCATATGATTCTACAGTAATGTAGTAATCATTCTTTACATACTCTGCAAATTGCCAAGGCATTGTGTTAAAATGAGATTCTCACAAATAGAAATTATAAGCATTTCTCAAAATGAACAAGAATGAGATAAGCAAATTGTTGAATATCTAAGATTAGTAGTCTAACGTACATTAGACATGTGTTAAATGCAAAATCAAATTCTAAAACCACTTACCTAATATTGAGTGGCAAATATTCTTACAAGAATTGAGAAGCCATATATCCCCATGGCAAGAAGTTACAAAACTTATAATGTTAGAAAATATCGTAAAGCTCGAGGGATTTTTATTAGTAGCAATTTCATGTCCTATGGCGACAAGCATTTCAATAAGTTTCAGTCCTATTATGTACAAACATTTCAACAAGTCCTTACTTTAATAACAGGAACTCTAAAGAAGAGTGACATATCCAAATTAATGATAATACCACCTTCCTAGCCAACCAACATATTTTGTTTTGCCTCATTCTATACTTTTTTTTCTGCTTGAATTTTAATCTATCAAATAGCAATGATAAAAACAGAGTAAAATCGTCCCTAACAATGCTTGTATTAAACAAATTTTAGTTAGATATGCACTAAATTTAAGCATCTACCATACCTGATTGTAAGGAACTAGTGATACATGTGCATAGAACTGATCAGAAATCGCATCCATTTGTAATCAAATACATGGAATTCGCCAGGTAAATGAACAAATATTCAAAATTTGCTACCGACAAACCTACACAAGCAAATATTCTAATCAATTTGTACCAAATTTTCAACAAAATTCACTCTAAGAAGAGGACAGCTATAGACGGGTAATTAGAGAGCTGTTCTAAGTGACCTTGAGGTAGGTATACTTACTTTCTTCGGCAATGAAATTATTGGTCCAGCACACCCCGCTAGGTCGTTTTGAGCATTAGAACTATTTTGACTCTTCCCGTAAAATTTAAATGGAATTTTTTAACTATTTGATAACTACGAGTATTTAGTTGATGAATTTTGTTAAAGAATTAATACAATTGAATAGTTAATGGGTCAAGTCCATAATTTATTTTGAATAATCTTTTACCACTGGTACAATTAAATTAACTAAAAAGGGATTTATTGTTCTTTTACTCATAAGTCAACCAAAGTGCGGCTGAAATTTCTCGGAGAGAACTTGATCTCAACGTCGGCAACATTCAATTTACTGCTCCAGGTATTATTAAGACTTATATATCTCAATCTTTGATTAAAATGGAATGAGTTATGAATAGTGAGTTACAAGTATACTTTAATTTACTACTATTTAATGGGAAAGAATTGGAACGCTAATTTAGTTGGAAATTTTAGAAAGAATTGGAATGCTAATTTAGTTGGAATTTATCGATTTCTGTGAAACTCTTTTTGACTTTAAATGAGAATCTTTATACATTGAATAATGGTTAGTCATTAGATAATTACTACAGTGATCATTTGAGTGGGATAATGCATGTGGATTAAAATATTGTAAATAAGTTAATTGCTTCAAAGTGGGTTTTAGGGTTAATTTAGGTGTGAGATGGTCCAATGATTTTAGGTGTATACTTTAATATATATTTTTTAAAGTGTCTATGCCAAGAATGGCTAGGGTAAATTGAGGTGAGGCTATTTTCAATCACTGCTGCTTCTAGATCCATTGTTACTTTTAGTATTATAATTTGAATAGTTACTACCTCGGTACAAAAATAGTGAAATATCCGGGTTATATAATGGGATGTCTTGTGAATCCTTTTACTTATGAATAAGGTATATTTTATAGATTGAGAACATTTTGAAGCTTTAGGAAAGGGAAAGGTGAAATCTTGAGACTCGTGGCACGTGTTAGGCTTTCAAGGTATGTTAAGACTTTCAGACTTCGTTGGAGGACGTTTTCCTAATTAAAGATTAAAAATGGAATAGACAATGGGTAAGGGCGAAAGATGGGGATCTCGTACCAATGGTGTGACGGGCATTGGTACGAGTACCGGTGTTATAAAAGAAAAGTTTATTACTATAGAATGCAGGTTGAAATCCGAGAATGCCAAAGCATATGGGCATTAGCTGACATATTATTGACTTGAATATTTTGTGTGATTGTGTTTCTTTATTGAACCCGTATAATTATGATAGTTGAGGTGGTTATATATTATGTTGATCTTTGATTGATTGAGATGCATTATCATCCCCTTTATTTGAAATCATATTGTGCACATGCATTGACATGAGACTGAGTATAAGTTGGGCACGTGGAGATCGTCCGTGAAGGGGATTGTGAGATGTTAAGATTATAATTTGGGCACATGGAGATCGTTCGTGCGGAAATTATTTGATTTTATGATAGTCCGTTGAGATGGTCCGTGCAGACACGTGGAGAACGTCTGTGTCGGTATATGGACCTCGCGAGTGCCCCATGGGTCATGAACTCTCGATGTCCAATGAGTATCATGTATATACGGTTGAGAGAGTACTTGGAAACTAAGGCGTATCATTTCATGGTGTCACATTGTATTGCATCTTATTACATCATTTATTATTGTTGATTATGTGCTTTATTGATGGTTGTAAATTACGTGCAGTGGCGGAGCCACATGTAGTTGAGGGGTGTCGACCGACACACCTTCGTCGAAAAATTACACTGTGTAGTTAGGAGTAAAAAATATTTTTATGTATATATATTACATATTGACACTCCTCGACTTCTACGCAATTTTACTTCTTTATATTTTGACACCCCTTAGTCGAAGTTCTGGCTCCGCCACTGATTACGTGAAATTTGATTATCCTTATTTGAACTTGACTGGTATGTATACTATGAACTTGTATAAATAAAGGACTGATTTTCTTATATAAACTTATGTCACTAATTCTTCGTTGTTGATCTATGAGATATATTGGGTACAAGTGGTTTCGTACTCATACTACACTTGTTGCACTCTTTGTGGTGCAGATTCGATTCCGAATACGAGTGCATCTCGTGGTGCTTTTTGAGTCCAAGCTTAGAGTATCTTGGAGTTGTGGTGAGCTGCTTGGCTGTTCCGTGGCCTACACCTCCTTTTATCTTTTATTTATTCTGTTGTTTTTGCATTCAGATAGGATATCTCTTATGTTTAGGCTTGTCATTTGGTTTCGGACTTGCACCGTATTTTAGAAGCTCTTGTACTTATGACATCAATTCTTGGGTGGTATTTTAGCTTTCCGCATTTTGTATTTATAGAGGACTTAGTGTTGGAGATATTCTACTTGTTGTTTACATTTTTACATCAGTACTTGGTTAAATTGGTAAAATTATTGGGTTGACTTAACTATCGGTGGGGAACATAAGTGCCATCACGACTTATGAATTTGGGTCATGACACGCTCAATACGTATTGATGCCATCACCGATGGAGTTGACGATGTATAGGACTTCCAGGCTGGTGATTCCAATTGACACCGACGCCATTGTTTCTTCTCCAACAATCGCTATCCAGGAACCCTAAAATGTTAATTAGGGAAATTGGAGAGAAGAGGAGAAAATGTCTCTGCCTTAATATTATAAATAATGGAATTTTAATTTGAGGGTTACCACAGTTAATGATCCCCACAAATTGCTTAGAAATTGCAGAGGTTACTTAAACCTCCATAATTAGATAGCAATTTACGAGGGTTATATTAACCTCCGTAATAAAACCCCAGCAATTTAAGGTTTTTTTTTTTAGTGTACCCTCTATTCAACAATTCTACTATAACATTTTTTACCTGAAATATAAATATATCTATATTAAAATATTTGAATTGTTCTAACGTATGATTTCTTGGCAGCTCCCTTCTTAGACCATCTTCAATCCATCTCTATTTTACTCTCCATTCTCTATATTTGAAGAGTAAAATAGAGAATGGGCACTCCAACCCACCTCCAAATCACTCTCTATTCTTCAAATTTAGAGAGTTGAATAGTAGTTCTCCAAATTTGGAGAACTACTATTCACACTCTCTATTTCACTTTTTCAATACTTTATTATTATTTTCATTACTTTCTAATTAACATATTATTTTACATATAATTTCATTTAATAAATATCTAATATTCATAATTCTTTATAAATGTAATATAATATTTTAAAAAATATATTATTTAATATATACTACTTTAATTTCAAATTAATAGTATCTTTACATTTTTTATTATTTTCATCACTAACAAAATTTTATTTTATTATTAATTTTCATTATAAAGAATACACAAAATTAAAATGGTAAGATGAAAAATTTAATTTAAATACAA
>JAJOOS010005799.1:0-34837 GCA_029582725.1 Solanum chiquidenum
TTGTTTTTTTCTATATGATTGAAGATGTATAGCAATTTTAAGGAGCAAGCAATTGAGTACGTAAGGCAAGCAGTGCAAGAGGACAATGGTGGAAACTATGCCAAGGCATTTCCGTTGTATATGAATGCATTGGAGTACTTTAAGACCCATTTGAAGTACGAGAAGAATCCTAAGATTAAGGAGGCAATTACCCAGAAATTTACAGAGTATTTACGCCGGGCGGAGGAGATTCGGGCTGTGTTGGATGAGGGTGGGAGTGGGCCTGGTCCAAATGGAGGAGATGCAGCTGTGATTGCTAAGCCTAAGACTAAGCCCAAGGATGGTGAAGATGGGGGAGAGGATCCTGAGCAGTCTAAGCTAAGGGCTGGGCTTAATTCAGCAATTGTTAGAGAGAAACCTAATGTGAAGTGGAATGATGTTGCTGGATTGGAGAGTGCCAAACAGGCGTTGCAGGAAGCTGTCATTTTGCCTGTGAAATTCCCTCAGTTCTTCACAGGTATGTGTATGCTTTTGTTGGATTGTTTTTGTGTTATTGCTGCATTTTGCAAGTAAAGATTGTTGCTTTAATTGATGGTTTGCTTTGTGATTATGAAGTAGCTTAAACACAATTGTTTTTTGGCATAATACATAAACAGAGGCTCAAACTTGGTCTTAGCTAGGTAGTAAGCTCTCCAACCTTGCATATGCACATCTAGACACTTCAACTCGTCTCCACTATGTCCGTTAAACACTCCAACTCTAGACATCTCCTAAGTCAGCCGAGGTGTCTTGGTGTGCACTCTCAAAGTTGGAGTGCTTACTTGCTAGGTGAGATCAAGTTTGAGTGTATTGTTTATGTGTTATCCCTTATTTCTTTTGGGTAAAGGAAGTAGAAATAAGTCAATAAGATGTTAGGTGCTGTTAAAGGGATTATAGTGCTTATTATGCAGTGGGAAGTGGGAACTACAGGCAGTTATACAGAGTTTTATGTTGCAAACCAAACACTTTCGACTCCTAGTTAGAAAGATTTTCACTTATGTCAGGGTTACATGGGTTCCAATAGTTATAGTTTTTAACTTATAGAAAGAAGTAAGTTTGAGTCTTTACCTATTGAATGTTTTAAACCGTTTCAATTTGGGGAACACTAAGTGCCAGGTTAGTCTGTGGATAACTGAATATGAGTAGAAAATGAAAATGCTTTCTGTTGAGCATGTGTAGGAGTTCTTAGATTATTAGTGATGTTGTGGATGAGTTATTTTCTCTACATTCGAAATGCCTTGCAACTTTTAAGCATTTGTCTGTGTGCGTTTTGAAATGTGAAGTTCAGCAAAGAAAGTGGGTATTCTTTGCCTGTGACTGCGTGGTTGTGAGAAAATTGTCTTATATATTTGGGAGACTGATTGGTTAATTGCATTGGTACGAGACGAGTAAATCCCACAATTTCGAATTTCTCTTTATAGTTGGCCCACGATTCATGTTACAACTCCTCCTAGCTCAACCAAAAGAGTTGTAGTGGGATAAAAATCATTAAGGCAAAAAACATGTGAGTATTATGTTCTTTTTCTCTTCGTGGTACATTATAGATGGTTGAATAGTTTATCCATGTGTGCATCACATAACTTGAGTAATTTTTTGGGTGCTTTTGTTCACACCAATTTGAGCGCTTTTTTCTCCTTTCTCATGTACCTACAGGCAAGAGACGACCATGGAGAGCTTTTCTTCTTTATGGTCCTCCTGGGACAGGGAAGTCTTACTTGGCCAAAGCTGTTGCTACTGAAGCGGAATCCACCTTTTTTAGGTATTTTTCCTCCTACTTGCAATTGTGTTTGTTTATTATGTGTCCATTTTACTGCAAATTGGAGCTATCAACTTCAGATCTTTCCTGATTCACTGCAGCTTTTATTTTGGAAAAAAACAAAGGCTGTATTTAAATTGCAAATTTGGTACATTATATCACCTGTCATTAGTAAACGAAAAAGATCTCGAGCAAAATGAGAATCTTCTTAGCAGCCCTAAAGATTATAAAGGAAAATTATAGAATATCAATGCTAAAAAGAAGTCTGGGGAGAAGATGCAACTGATTTTTTGGCCATATGGTTGTTAGGTTCTTTATTTTATTTTCTGTATAATTTATCTTTTGGCCTTCCTTTCCATAATTTGTTATCTGTATAGTTTTTATGACCTTACTTTCTCATAATTTGTGTTGATTTTCGTCTTTTTATAGATGATGTTTTTATGTAATCTGGTTCCTTAATCAAAGAATCAGAAGTAGTAAGGAACATAAAGGGCTCAATCACTAAATACAGAATGTGGTTCAATATCCAAGTCAACTAGGAAATTTTTACACTGCCTGTGTTTTCCTTTTTGGAGTGTGGGATGGTTCTTGTGCCTTTTGAGTTGGCTGATGTAAGCCTCTTTATATACTCAACACGTCCAGAATGTTTTGTTTTGTTTAAATCTTAATTAACTCCTGCTAATTTAACATCTTGGTCATGATCCATGAGTTAAGGGCTTTGTAGTTTCATGGGTGTTGCTCGTTATTTGTTGTGGGAGGTGATTGCTCATTAATTATACTTCCTCCATCCCAAAATAAGTGTCACCTTGGCAAAAATCACATCCATTAAGAAATCAATAAATATAATGTGTAGTTTACTAAACTACTTTATTTAATAAATGTCTCTTGAAAATTGAACACTACTAAGAAGATGGAGTATAAGGATATAGTTGGAAAAACATACTAATTTTGTCTTGAATTCCTAAGGTGACACTTATGTTGGGACAATTTTTTTTGCTAAGGTGACACTTATTTTGGGAGGAGGGAGTAGTATTTATAATAGCTTTATTTTTGTTGAGGCTTTATGATTCTTTTGAATATCTACTTTCCATGAGGTTCTTTTCCTTCAGAAATGTCATATCTGGGTTGTCCCCCTCGGTGGTGTATCACTTGCAGATCTATACATCTAGGACAGAATTGATGTTGGAATTAGTTGATAAACATACTCTGGTATCCAAGGGTGTTGAATGTTTGGTTTTGGTACCAATTTTATAGAGCAGCCGTGCCATAGAGGAACACATCCAGCCTTAGTGATAATATCAATGGCTTTGCATGTGCATCTTAGGAAGTATTCAGGATGTGAAGGCTTTAGTCTAGGTCTAGCATATGGGGATGACCAATGAGCCATTTTTTTTGGATTTTATGGTTCTGCATCTCAGCATTATTCTGATTTTAACCTCTGGATGAGATCATCTTGTATATCTCCAGTTTGTTAGACACAACTCACTTACTGCCAACGCAAGTGATGCTAACCCATGAATCTTAAGATCAGACCAGTACATCATGCAATATGTTGATGTAGAGCAGAGTCAAATTGAACCTTCAGCTAAGGCCTTGCAGTAATTTCAATAACAATTTCAAGCTTACAATAATAAAATTTCAGTAGGATTATACAATCAGGATCCATCAGTTTTGTTTTGTTACAAAGACTTCCAATGGAGGTCAACATGTAGAGTTTTTGCTTTGTAGTAGTTCTTTTATGCTAACCCCGCCAACAACTAAAAAATCTGTCCTGTCACCGGACTCCTGTGGGGGTTATTGGGGTGCCAAACATTTCCTGAGTTGTGAAAACCAAGGGATAGCATGTGAAATCATGCAATATGTTGATGTCTTTCTAGAAGCAAAAAGTAATATATATAATGGCCTTTCTCCTGATTTTTTGATATTCTCTGCTGCCATTATGTGGGAGATTTCAAGATGCCTGCGTCCTCGATAGTCGAATGATCCTACACCTGCAAATGTTCTAATCTCTGCAGTTCTCAGTGGTACTAAATCTTCCATTTGCACTATTGATTTCTCTTTCAAACTTGCACATAACCATCTAGATGGATGCATATAAACTCGAGTTGCTTGCATGAATATAGTCGTCATGTGTCTGTTCTTTGTCAACTATTTTTTCAGTTTCCCATTTTCAAGAACTTACGCTGTAAAGTTGGCGAGTGCCAACTGCTATTTTCATGCAGCGTCTCGTCATCAGACCTTGTATCCAAGTGGATGGGTGAAAGTGAAAAGCTAGTTTCAAACCTTTTCCAAATGGCTCGTGAAAGCGCTCCCTCCATTATATTCGTTGATGAAATTGATTCCTTGTGTGGGCAGCGAGGAGAAGGAAATGAAAGTGAAGCTTCTCGACGTATTAAAACAGAACTCCTTGTGCAGATGCAGGTAATTGATCTATCATAGCTATGATGTGGTTCCTTGACCTCTCATAACCAACTTCGACCTATCAGAAAAAAAAGAGGAAGAGAAACCCCCCGGCTATAGATTTCTTTTTCTTATTTATTTTGTTTTTTCAGGGTGTTGGTCACAATGATGATAAAGTTCTTGTACTTGCGGCAACAAATACACCCTATGCCCTAGATCAGGTGAAGAATGATCTGCACTTTAAAGTTGTGGATCTTAGAAATTTATTTCTGACGGAAATTGTCCTCTACAGGCTATACGGCGAAGATTTGATAAGCGTATCTACATTCCGCTCCCAGATTTGAAGGCACGGCAACACATGTTCAAAGTAAATCCTGTTCTGTGATTTTTCTTGGAAAGTGAAGTTCAACAAGAAAATATACTGCAAGTCGACTTGTGAGAGCTAGAGTTATTTAGATTGGCTTGTTACACGTGCAGGTTCATTTAGGTGATACCCCCCATAACTTGAGCGAGAGTGACTTTGAAGACCTGGCCCGTAAGACAGAAGGTTTTTCTGGTTCAGATGTTTCTGTTTGTGTAAGTCTGGACCCTAATGAATTTGACTTTATGCCCAACATGTTGTTTGTGAATTTGTAGTTGGAAGAGACCCTTTCTTCTACACCAATCCACTTGAACTTGCTAAACACTGAAGGAAAAAAGGGGGCAATTCCTCTTTATTCTCCTAATATATTTATATACCCTCTCTTCTTGGACAGGTCAAGGATGTGCTATTTGAACCCGTACGTAAGACACAAGATGCTGTGTTCTTTACTCAGACTTCTAATGGTACCTGGATACCATGCGGACCAAAGCAACAGGGTGCTGTGCAGACAACTATGCAGGAGCTTGATGCTAAAGGACTTGCATCCCAGGTAGATATTTAGGATACATTTATAGTTCGAGATCACTGCCATAATTAATTTTTAATCTGGTCACTTAGCCAAATCTTGTGCTTGTATGAGTTTTAGCTGGAATATATTGGGGCCGGGGCCTACAACTGCACATGTCTGGAAACTTGACTTATTTCAAGTCACTAGTAATGCAATAATTAAATGTGATTCTAACGTTACTGTTTGCACATCATATGGTTATGTTGAACTAAATGTAAGAAGATATTTGCCTTTACTGAACTACATCTGCCTACGTGTCAATTCTGAATAGCTTGATTACAACGAAAAAGGAAGAATTAGTAGCTAATATTAGAATCAAACAGTAATATACTCAGTGTGATCCTCACAAGTGGGGTCTGGGGAGGATAGTGTCCTTACCCCTACCTTATGAAGGTAGATAGGCTATTTGCGACAGACCCGTGTCTCAGTAGCTGATATTAGAATCATCTAGTAATGCTTTAGTATGAAGTTCTAATATGGCTTTGGATAAATTGTCCTCTTAACGGGCACGACTAGTTAAGCATCTTGCTGATTAATGCCTTTGCAGATCATACCGCCCCCCATTACAAAGACAGACTTTGATAAGGTTCTTGCTCGTCAAAGGCCAACAGTTAGTAAATCCGACCTTGAAGTGCATGACAGATTCACAAAGGAGTTTGGAGAAGAAGGTTGATGAGATTGATGTATACTGCTACACCTGGAGTTGCCATGATTTGTGTTCTTTCTCCCCTCTACTTGTCTGAAAAATTCGCGTTACTCAAAGGCTCTTCAAATGTGAGATTGACATTGTTTTTACCTTCTTGGATTGTATTAGTTTTAGCTTTGCATGTATTTATCAATGTCAAGACAGTACATTTTGTTAGTTTCTTTGTTGTATTCCTTGTACAATTCTATTTGCAATTACTTAGTTCACAATTTGTCAGCAAGTGCTGCTAATAGTAACAAAGTTGGTAACCTCTATTTTCTTGGGGCCTACTTATTTAGAGTATGCCGAGGGAGCTTCCTCTGCATAACTAGTAAAGTTGTTGTCATGTGATAAGGAGGTCACGGGTTCGAGTTGTGTCATCATCCATAGGAAACAAGAACAACAGTAAAACAATCCAATACTTCAAGTGTGTATTTGACCTTTTAACTCTGATTTCAATATATAGTAACTAATATAGAATGTTCCAAAATGACTTTTATATGTTGAATGAAGGTGGTATGCTGCAGTGGAGATGGAACTGATCTTCATTTTTTGAAAAGATGTTAGGCTCTTGGCCAACTCTTTTCTAGTAAAATAAATATTCTCTCTGCTCTTTTTTTATTTGTCACTGTTTGATTTGGCACATCACACCTATAAGGAAAGCAATTATTGACAAAAAATTTCAGAAATAGGAAACATAATAGATATAATAAGGGTTCTATAACTATAGTTTCGATAATTGCGCTCCATAGCTATAGTTTTGTTAGCTATGGAGGTTGTGGTTGTATATTTTTCGTCCGTTTGTATACACAAATAGGATTATTACATACAAATTTTGAGTTTATACATTTAGAAATTTTTCGAAACTCCGTTTTGTATATTTTGCTTGTCAATATATAAATAGGGTAATTTATTATGATTTTTTCATAAATCGTATACAAAAACAACTGGGGTAAGCATATATATAATTCTGAATTTTATACAATCAGAAACCAAAGTGTACAAATTCTGGAGTTATACAAATAAGACAAATTATACAAATCAGGCTAATAGCAAGATTGAGCGAAACTATAGCTGTGAATTAAAATTTTCTTAAATAGTAGCTATAATATTTAATATGATTTAAATATTTGCTATTCTGCATAATTTATAAAATAAAAATCTATTTTAAGAATACGTAACAAGTAAAAGTGAACTCTGAGATATTTTTTGAGTCATTTCATTTTTAATAAGCAACATTTTTGACCTTTTTCCGTTCCTTAAAAGCAGCCCTTGGTGTATGACAAAAACACTTTCCCCTGTAAATTTCAACGTTCAAACTCACAAATTACGATTCTTTCAAATGTTTTCTTCTTCCATAATCCAACCTTCGATCTCTAATCAATCTTTTTGTTAAATCAAAACCGAAATCCCCAATTTTTAGGGTTCCTAATCCACCCAAAAAAGCTCAAAATCTTCAAAAAGATCCATTACTCAGAACACTGTTTATATGATTTTTTTTCTTAAATAAACTTTTTTGGAACACCCTTTTGAGTTCTGATGAAAACCCATTAATTTTCTTGGTTAGTTTTGTGGTTTTGCGGACACCCTTTTGAGTTCTGATCAAAACCCTGAAATTTGCTTGGTTAATTTTGTGGGTTTTTTTTTCTATATGATCGAAGATGTATAGCAATTTCAAGGAGCAAGCAATTGATTACGTAAGGCAAGCAGTGCAAGAGGACAATAGTGGAAACTATGCCAAGGCATTTCCGTTGTATATGAATGCATTGGAGTACTTCAAGACCCATTTGAAGTACGAGAAAAATCCTAAGATTAAGGAGGCAATTACCCAGAAATTTACAGAGTATTTACGCCGTGCGGAGGAGATTAGGGCTGTGTTGGATGAGGGTGGGAGTGGGCCTGGGCCAAATGGAGGAGATGCAGCTGTGATTGCTAAGCCTAAAACTAAGCCTAAGGATGGTGAAGATGGGGGAGAGGATCCTGAGCAGTCTAAGCTAAGGGCTGGGCTTAATTCAGCAATTGTTAGAGAGAAACCTAATGTAAAGTGGAATGATGTTGCTGGATTGGAGAGTGCTAAACAGGCGTTGCAGGAAGCTGTCATTTTGCCTGTGAAATTCCCTCAGTTCTTCACAGGTGTGTGTGTGTTAGCTTCTGTTGGATTTTTTTTTTGTGTGTATGTGTTATTGCTGCATTTTGCTAGTAAAGATTGTTGCTTTGATTCATGGTTTCCTTGTGATTCTGAAGTAGCTTAAACACAATTATTTTTTGGCATAATACATAAACTGACACTCAAACATGCCCTCAGCTAGCAAGTAAGCACTCTATCTTGACACTTCAACTCGTCTCCACTGTGTCCGTTGAACACTCCAACTTACAAAATGATCATCTAGACACCTCCATAATTTATGAGCTACATCAGTGCTGGGTATCCACGAGACATAGTGGGGACAAGTTGTAGTCTTTAGTTGCCAGTTGAGAGCTGAGTGTTCATGTATTATGCCTTAGTTTTTTTGGGTAAAGGAAGTAGCAATATGATGTTAGGTGTTGTTAAAGGGATTATAGTGCTTATTATGCAGTGGGAATTATAGGCAGTTATACAGAGTTTTATGTTGCAAACCAAACACTATGGAGTATTAGTTAGAAGGCACTTATGTTGTAATCGGGGTTACATGAGTTCCAATAATTCTAGTTTTTAACTTATGAAAAGAAGTAAGTTTGAGTCTTTACCTATTGTACATTTTAAACCCTTTCAATTTGTGGACCACAAAGTGCCAGGTTAGTCTGTGGATAGCTGAATATGAGTAGAAAATGAATTGCTTTTTGTTGAGCATGTTTAAGAGTTCTTAGGTTACTAGTGATGTTGTGGATGAGTTAACTTCTCTACATTCTAAATGTCTTTCAACATTTGTGTGAGCGCGTCTGTGCGTGCGTTTTGAAATGTGAAGTTTGGTAAAGAAAATGCTGAAGTCCACAATGAAGAAGGCTAGGCAGCCAAAGGGCCTTAGATACAATTTTGGGAGTCTCAGACTAGATTCCTGAAGAGCCTCGATGTGAAGGAGGAAGTTCTTCGCCTGTGACTGCATGATCTTGAGCAAATGGTCTTCTATACTTGGGTGACTGATTGGTTAATTGCATTGCTTTGCAATTAGAGACAGTTGGTTGTCTGGCGTTTTCTTTTGAAGTATGAGAGGTGAACTCTGAGTAAATCCCACATTTTGGAATTTCTCTTTATAGTTAGTCCAGGATTCATGTTACAGCTCTTCCTAGCTCAACCAAAAAAGTTGTAGTGGGATAAAAATCATTAAGGAAAAAAAACTTGCGAGTATTATGTTCTTTTTCTCTTTGTGTTATATTAGAGATGGTTAAGTGGTTCTGCAATGTGTGCATGACATAACTTGACCAATTTTTTGGGTGTTTTTGTTCACAACAGTTTGAGTGTTTTTTTTTCTCCTTTCTCATGTACCTACAGGCAAGAGGCGACCGTGGAGAGCTTTTCTTCTTTATGGTCCTCCTGGGACAGGAAAGTCTTACTTGGCCAAAGCTGTTGCTACTGAAGCAGAATCCACTTTTTTTAGGTATTTGTCTTCCTACATGCAATTGTGTTTGTTGATAATGTTGTCCATTTTACAGCAAATCGAAGCTATCAACTTCAGATATTTCCTGATTCACTGCAGCTTTTATTTTGTAAATACCGAAGGCTGTATTTAAATTGCGAATTTTGTACATCATATCATCTGTCATTTGTGAAGAAAAAAAGATCTTGGGCAAAATGAGGATCTGCTTAGCAGCCCTTAAGATTATAAAGGAAAATTTCAGAATACCAATAAGAAGTCGGGGGAGAAGATGTACCATTTGCTTGTTAGGTTCTTATTTAATTTCCTTTATAGTTTTTTTTTGGCCTTCCTTTCTCATAATTTGTTATCTTTATAGTTTTTATGACCTTCCTTTCTCATATTTTTTTTGTTGATTTTCTTCTTTGCATGAATGATGTTTTGATGTAATTTGGTGCTTGAGTCAAGGATCAGTAGTAGTAAGGAACGTAAAGGGCTCAATCACTAAATACAGAATGTGGTTCAATATCCAAGTCGACTAGGAATCTTTTACATTGCCTTTGTTTTCCTTCTTGGAGTGTGGGATGGTGCTTGTGCCTTTGCTTGGAGTTGGCTGATGTAAGCCTCTTTATATGCTCAGTACGTTCAAAATGTTTGTGTTTTGTTTGAATCTTAATTAACTCCTGCTAATTTACCATCTTGGTCATGATCCAATGATCCATGTATTAAAAACCTTGTAGTTTCGTGGGTGTTGCTCCTTATTTGTTGTGGGAAATGATTGTGTGCTCATAAATTATAGTATTTCTATTAGCTTTATTTTTGTTAAGACTTTATGGTTATTTTGGATGTCTACTTCCCATGAGGTTCTTTTCCTCCAGAAATGTCATATCTGGGTTGCCCCCCTCGGTGGTGTGTCACTTGCAGATCTATACATCTAGGACAGAATGTGATGTTGGAATTGGTTGATAAATATAGTCTAGTATCCAAGGGTGTTGAATGTTTTGATTTGGTACCAATTCTATAGAGCAGCCGTGCCATAGAGGTACACATCCACCATTAAGTCATAATATAAATGTCTTTGCATGTGCATCTTAGGAAGTATTCAGGATGTGAAGACTATAGTCTAGCATAAGGGGATGATCAATGAGCCATTGTGGGGGTTATTGGGATGCCTAACATCTCCTGAATAGAGACAACCAACCAAGCTATAGCATGTGAAATTATTGGATTGATGCCTTTCTAGAAGCAAAATATAATATGTACACAGTACAATGACCCTTTTCCTGAAATTTTAATATACTCGGCTTCTATTTTGCGGGCGATGTCAAGATTCCTGATTCCTTTGATTCTATACCTGCAAGTATTCTGTGAAATCTCTGCAGTTCTCAGTGGTAATATATCTTCCATTTGCGCTATCTAATTTCTCTTTTAAACTTGCACATAATCATCTTGATGGAGGGATATAAACATGAATTGCTTGCATGAATAAAGTCGTTGTGTATCTGTTCTTTGTCAGTTATTTTCTCAGTTTCCCATTTTCAAGAGCTTACGCTGTAAAGTTGGCGAGTGCCAACTGCTATTTTCGTGCAGCGTCTCGTCATCAGACCTTGTATCCAAGTGGATGGGTGAAAGTGAAAAGCTAGTTTCAAACCTCTTCCAAATGGCTCGTGAAAGCGCTCCTTCCATCATATTTGTTGATGAAATTGATTCCTTGTGTGGGCAGCGAGGAGAAGGAAATGAAAGTGAAGCTTCTCGACGTATTAAAACAGAACTCCTTGTGCAGATGCAGGTAATTGATCTATCATGGCTATGGAGGAGGAGAAATCCCCCTGGCTAAATATATTTTTTTCTTAATTTGTTTTTCAGGGTGTTGGACACAATGATGATAAAGTTCTTGTACTTGCGGCGACAAACACACCCTATGCCCTAGATCAGGTGAATAATGATTTGCAGTAAAAAGTTGTTTTATCTTTGAAATTTATTGCTGACGGAAATTGTCCTCTACAGGCTATACGGCGTAGATTTGATAAGCGTATCTACATTCCGCTCCCTGATTTGAAGGCACGGCAACACATGTTCAAAGTAAATCCCGCCTTTAAATGAAACTACTTCATCAAAAAAAATGTTCAAAGTAAAATTCGGTTCTGTGATTTTCTTGGAAAGTAAAGTTCAAGGAAATATATTGCAAGTCGATTTGTGAGAGCTAGATTTATTTAGATTGGCTTGTTACACGTGCAGGTTCATTTAGGTGATACCCCCCATAACTTGAGCGAGAGTGACTTTGAAGACCTGGCCCGTAAGACAGAAGGCTTTTCTGGTTCAGATGTTTCTGTTTGTGTAAGTCTGGACCCTTAATGAATTTGCCTTGATGCCCAACATATTTTTGTCTGGTTTGTACTGAAGGAAACAAAGGCGGCAATTCCTCAATGTTCTCCTCATATATTTATATACTTTTTCTTCTTGGACAGGTCAAGGACGTGCTATTTGAACCCGTACGTAAGACACAAGATGCTGTGTTCTTTACTCAAACTTCTAATGGTACCTGGATTCCATGCGGACCGAAGCAACAGGGTGCTGTGCAGACAACTATGCAGGAGCTTGCTGCTAAAGGACTCGCATCCCAGGTAGATATTCGGGATGCATTTATAGTTTGAGATCACTGCCATAAGTAGTTTTTTATTTGGCTGCAACTTTGCCTTTCTCAAAATAAAAGTTTTTATGAGCTTTAGCTGGAATATATTGGGTCTGGGGCGTACGACTGCACATGTCTGGAAATTTGACTTCTTTCGAGTCACTAGTAATACAGTAATTAAATGTGATTCTAGCATAAAGGTCTGTGCATCATATGATTTTATTGAACTAAAATGTAAGAATAGATTGTGATTTTAATGAATTACATCTTCCTACGTGTCAATTCTGAATAGCTGCTATTAGAATTAACAACAACGACAACAGACCCAGTGTGCTCCCGCAAGTAGGGTCTGAGGAATGTAGAGTATACGCAGATCTTACCCTACCCTTTTTAGGTAGAGAGGGGTTGTTTCCGATAGATCCTTTGCTCAAGAAAAAGAATTACCTAGTAATATTTTAGTCTGAAGTTCTGATATGGCTTTACATAAACTGTCTTCTTTTCTGCCGGGATTAGTTATAAACCGCTTGCTGATTACCCCTTGCAGATCATCCCGCCACCCATTACAAAGACAGACTTTGATAAGGTTCTTGCTCGTCAAAGGCCAACAGTTAGTAAATCCGACCTTGAAGTGCACAACAGATTCACAAAGGAATTTGGAGAAGAAGGTTGAAGAGATTGATGTATCTCCGATAACTACTACACCTGGAGTTGCCATGATTTGTATTCTTTCTCCCTTCTACTTGTCTGAAAAATTTGCGATATTCAAAGGGCTCTCCAAATGGGAGGTTGACATTGTTTACCTTCTTGGATTGGTATTAGTTTTAGCTTTGCATGTATTTATCAATGTCAAGACAGAATATTTGCTAGTATCTTTGTTGTATTCCTTTTACAATGCTAATTGCAATTACTTTGTAATCATTTCATGAGCATTCCTACTTAACTTCTGAAGTTACCTCCAGGAGATGGCTCAAAGTAAAACACAAGTGTACTCAAAAGTTCATGACTGGTGCAAGCTTCATCTTCTAATGGATCTGGCGCGTGTGTGCCAATTTTCACTATTATGAGTCAGTTGACTTCGATTAAACGAGATGGCCCCAGAGAGGGACTTCGATTTAAATGATACCACCCCAGATAAGAATGTACCCGTGAAGGCGTCACCAAATGTTGTAGATAAACTTACTAAAGAACAAGTTGAGCAAAATTGCCTGAAAAATGAAATCATAGGCACTTAGGCTAAGGGCAGGACCAACTACTCCAAGAACACTTATCAATACACTAGTTATTAGTATAAATAACATGAAGAAATGTATTATCTTATACACAAATCATACTCATCTAATCATTTTAGATTTCCATAAATGCAAATCAATCCCAAGTGTCGGTTCAAAAATGTAATTGAAATACAGGATTGAGTAAGAACCTCATTCATCATTCACAGGAATCAAGAATGACAGTGAAACAATCCAAGCTGCACAATAAGATCCATCATCACACCAGAGAGTGGATTTAGCACATGGTAGGAATTAAGTCCATCATTTTAGAACTCCTAAATACCTCGAAACTAAAAGGAAAAAAAGAGAGAAAGAGGACAAATCTATGCTTAAGCTCTTGTCTCTCCAAGAACCCTTTTGTTTGTCGTTGTCCACACAAAAGTTGGTGGACAGAGTTGCCCGGTACCTATGTTGTTCTAAAGTAGCAAGTACCACTGTGGAATTAGTCGAGGTGCACACATGTTGACCTGGACATCATGGTGATAAAAAGAAGTGTCATACAAGACTCCTTATGGACATACTAGAGGCCTCCTCTCACAGAGCTCCCTATAGAATCCTCACAAAACAAGAACCTAACAATTTCAAGAAAATAAGGTTGACCACGGATGCATATTTGTGGAAAATCTAGCACTTATGTGCAGCCTCTCTTTGATTTCAAGTCTGATGCATAGGCCCACCAAGTCAGCAGAAGCAAAAGCTTGGCGAATATGTACTAGGCATCTGCTATTCCAATTTCTTTTTCCTAGTCATTGCAGCTACTTCCTCATCATCGATTAAGTCTGCAGGTTCATGTTACCAGTCCCTACAACGTAAGAAGAAAACAGTGAGGAATTCGTCATTTTTTATAAAATATGAGGAAAAACCTGAGATGTTTCAACTCATTGAGTCGATATAGAATAGACTCATCAGTTGGATAAACTTCAGTAATGTAGCAATGCATAAACACAGTTAATGGTTCTAACCTGTATCTGAATATAGATTTTCTGGAAGAGGTTATTATGGGGTAGCAGGAAATCTCCGAAGTGTCAGCCGTTGTCAAAAGGCGTTACTGAATGGTCCTTCCTGGACTCTGAACATTTCCACATCCTTCATGAGTTTGACATGCTCAAGGTTAGGTTCAGATGAAAACATAATCAGAAAGAGCGCTAGAGATGAAAGAGCTGCTAGTTGGTCATCATCGTTGTTGCAAGATCACCTTTCCTACCGAATACAGCATTACGAGAAGTAAGACCAGAAAAACCATGTTGAACAAAATACCAGAAGACATACTTTGAGTCTTGGTAAGTGACAAGAGGCTCTGACTTTCTTTATCTGCAGGAAAAAACTAAACCTCCACTCAAATTAATTCTTCTGAGTTTCTGATTGTTTTCTGTAAGGCGGATCGTGATCTGTCAACTGCTCTTAAAATCAGCCAAAATGACAGCATTTCTATCCCTCCGTCCATAAATAAAATAACTTGAATCCGCAGATATGTGAAGTTGGAAAATTCTCTGTTTCTTCCTCTAGACCGTGCACTATCAAAATTTGAATCCATGAACAAAACAACCATTAGTGATAGTATTATCTGGAGGCTGATAATTGAGGCAACTTCGGGTATAGGCATTGTCAGCTAAAGCTCCATTAGCTAATGGTGCCTTTGCTTAGACAGGAACCAACTGTGATATGCAGCTATCTCCAAGTCTATTCGAAGAGCTTGAATTCACCAATAATCACCGCAAGAACATAGACCTCCTTTAAAGTGATGGAATCTATTTGAATCCCTGACGACTATTTCCCTTCCTTCTATCTTTGATATTAATTTAATAACAGTGTGACAGTCACCACAAACTCTGAGATTCTTCACAATCTGAATGGGAATTCCTGGAGACGTGGCAATCAATCCAAAAGCAATAGCTAACCTTTCACTGTGCCGAGAAAGAATGGCTTCTTTATGTTCATCTTCCACATCATGAAGAACATAATTCATATCCGGTTGATATCCTGCATCCTTCAATCGGCCACGTAACTCATCGAGTTTCATGTATATACTGTCAGATAGGGGATGTGAAACATCGCCTGCCATGAATGAGTAGGTCTTATTCTTAACCTCAATCCAGCTATACCCAATCTCTTTTTTGACTTTTCTCACATCCATTAGTTTCCTTACTTTCGCTCTTTCTTGCCAATCTCCAGTTGCAGCATAGAGATTGGATAGAAGGACATATGCAGCTGAGTCCTGAGGCTGAAGAGAAATGAGATTCTCAGCCGCCAGTTTCCCCAGCTCTACATTGCGATGAACTCGACTTGCTGCCAGAAGAGTACGCCACACAATTGCACCAGCAGGAAATGGCATTTCATTGATAAGAGCCATGGCTTTATCCAGCATTCCAGCTCGGCTATACAAGTCTACCATGCAAGAGTATATCTCCATTTTTGGTGAAATATGAAAGTCGTTTACCATCATCTCAAAATATTTTTGACCTTCATTTAGCAGTCCAGCATGAGTACAAGCAGAGATAACTCCAATGAACGTAATATTGTCCATATCCAAATTCCTTTTCCGCATTTCCTCGAATATCTTTAGAGCTTTTCTGCCATAACCATGTTGGGCATATCCTGATATCATTGAGTTCCATGAAACTAAGTCTCTTTCTGGTTGTCTCTTGAAAATCTCATTTGCACTTTCTATGTTTCCTCTCTTAGAATACATAGTTACCAAGGCACTGCTCACACATAAGGCATTACTGTGACCTGATTTGATCGCGCTACAATGAAATTGTTTTCCTTGCTCCACTGATGCCATGGAAGTAACACATGCATTGATGACACTGGAGAAGGTAAACTCATTTGGCCTGACCCCATCCTTGACTAATTGCCGGAAGACTCTGACAGCACCTTGAATGTCTCCTTTTTGCGCGTAACCAGATAACATAGCAGACCATGCAATAATGTCCTTCTCATCAATCTCTTCAAAAACTTTCGCAGCCTCATCAGTATCTCCTGTTTTCACATAGGCGTCTAATAATGCAGTTCCGACGGTAGGTGAGCTCTGGTACTCAGTTTTGATGACTTCTGCATGTACTTGGAACAGAGAAATAGACGGATGAGCTGCAAGAATAGTTGAATAAGTGAAATCGTTTGGCCTTATCCCATCCTTTTTCATTTGGCAAAAGAGATTCGCCGCTTGCTCTGGTCTATTATTCTGCATATACCCACCAATCATTGCGGTCCAAGAAACCACATTCCTGAATTTATGCATTATAGAGAATAACTTGAAGGCATCATCCATCTCTCCACACTTAGTATAAGAGACCATGAACGCTGTTCTGATATTATTGTCAAAATAGAACCCGTTCTTCATAACTCGACCATGAAGCTGTCTTGCAAAAACCAATTCTTTAAGGTTAGTGCATAATTTAACAGCTGTAACATAAATCGATCGCGTCAGTTCCACACCTGCAAGTCTCATCATGTGGAACAACTTAAGTGCTTCGGAATAAAGCCCATTAGTCACCAGACCAGCTATCATACCATTCCAAGATACTTCATTCCTATCTCCCATACCCTCAAATACAGCTGTAGCCTCTCTAACCATCCCAGATTTCAAATACATATTAATCAAAGAATTCCCAACAGATGTTGTCGCCTCAAAACCACACTTGATAACCATACTATGCACTTGAATCCCTTTTTCAACTACACATTTATCAGCCAAAACTCCAAGTACTGTTGCGAAAGTAAATGCATTAGGCTTAACTCCTCCAACTAACATTACACGGAACACTTGTAACGCTCTATCAACCAACTTATTACACGAATAACCTGAAAGCAACGAAGTCCAAGTCACAACATTCTTATTATCCTCCATTTCATCAAACATTTTCTGACCATCATCAACATTCTCCATTTTCATATACATGTCAACAAGTGAAGTCCCAACACTAACATTGTCAAAGTAACCAGATTTAATACAAAGAGTATGAACTTGTTTACCAAAAAACAAATCAAACAGACAAGCAGAGACCTTTAATATACAAGAAAGACTCGACCCATCAATCGAAAATCCATTACGATGAATACCCACAAACAGATTTAGAGCTTCTACATTGAAACTATTCCGGGAGTACTCAAATAGCAAGTGATTGTTCAAAGAAACTCTCTGAGACTTTTCATCAAACACTTGGTGTGCAGGGAGATAATTTGAAGATTCAGAAGACTTGGTTTGAGCTTCTTCTTCGAAATCAATGGCGAATGAATGAGAACAACAATGGCTGTTCAATGGATTCTTGAAATGCAGGAAAGGCCTTACTTTTTCCAAACACGGCCTTAGAATCATTGCCGGTTCGTTTGCTTTACAGTTGGAACAGTTGGAAACTGAAATTTAAGTAGTAGTAGTACTATATATTTTTAAAATATAATTTCTCGTGTACCTTATTAAAGTTCTACTAAATTTTAATTTTCAAAAAAGTCGCATTGGAGCCTAACTAAATTCGGATCATGTACTACATGATCAATTTGGAGATGACGTTCTCAATAAGATTTTTTCTTCATACTCAAAATTCAAACTCGAAACCTTTTATTAAGGGTGAAACAATTCTATCACTATCTCGGTCATTTTCAAAAATCTTACAATGAGTAATAAAACCTCCCGAGGTATTATTTAATTAATAAATTAGTATTTATTAATTTAAAGAGTGTTTTGAGATTCAATAAAGATTAATTTTGAGTTTTGATTACATCAAAATCATTGTATATTACTCCCTCCATTTAATATTAATTGAGTTGTTGAAACATTTTTCATTTTTCAAATTAACTTAATTGTTCAATTTTCAAGACTACTTTTAAAATGTTTTTCCAATTTTACCCTTCATTAGTTAGTATTGAAATTAGTATTAATTAATGTTTAGTTATTTTAATCATAATTTTGATAATAATTAATAAGGGTAAAAATGGAAAGTCAAGCCTAATTTATGTCTCAATCTTATTTTCTTAAAAGGTATGAAATACCTCAACAATTCAATTAATATGAAATGGAGGGAGTACTAATTTATGTATCATTTTTATTGAATTCACATAAAAACAATAATTTATCATTTATAAAGTACAATGAATACATCAAAATCATTGTATATTACTAAATTATATATCATATTATTGAATTATATAAAAAGTAAATTCATTATACACAAAATACATCGTATTTGTATGATTCATTATAATATATTGTTTTATTAAATAGTTCATTGTAAAATAAATTCAAGAATTCATTGATTTTTAATAATCAAATATTATTTATTATATCTCTACTAAAAACATTCTATATATGACCGTGAGAGAATAAATTATATAATCAACATTAAAAATTCCTTAAAATCATATCAGAAAATAACTTCTCATTTAAAAAAGCATCACATATATTATCCTAAAAAAATTATTAATTTATCAAATATCAACAAATAATATTATAGAAGTATTCCTATACATAAATTGACTCGAACATCATCATTATTAAAAAAAAAATTGTCCCATAACTTTATGTTCACAATACCGGTACTTAAACATTACAAACCTTATATGTTTAACCAAAAAAAAAACATTACTTTATGTGTGCCTCCTTGTCTTCTCTCAATTTTTTTTACCCTACAAAAATACCTGGTACACAACACTTCACTTCTTTTCTCTTCAGTTGTTTTTTTTTGTTTTGTGTCACAAGACTTGAATAGATTCCCCTTTGTTATATTCTTCTACTTTTTTGCAATCTTTTTTTCACTCTTTAATCTTTTTATTAGATTTGACAGTTAGCAAAACCATTGAATTTTGCATTAAATCTTTCTTTTTTCTTGATAAAACTTCAACCCCACTTCACCATTTACTTTTCAAAATCTAGGTTTTTTTTTTTTTTTGAAACTGAATAAATCAAGATTATTTTTTTCTCCAAATTTTACTCCTTTTTGGTGTCTTTTTCTTGTTTTTCTCAACTAGGGTTTTATTTTATCTCTTTACTTTTTTTTTCTTGTGGGGGTAATTTTTTTTTGTTGTGTTTGATTTTGGGGTTTTTTCTTTTTTAGTGGTTGGTATGTTAATTTTGAAGTTGTGGGTTTTTTGTTTTTTGGGTTTAGAGTGAAAAAGGTGGAGTCTTTGGGGTTTAGCAGCAAAGAAATCAAGAATTTCAGAATTGTGAAAGATGATTGCTGAGAAACCTACTTGGATTAGACATGAGAGTATGCAGATTTTCTCCATTGATATTCAGCCAGGTGGCCTTAGGTTTGCCACTGGTGGTGGTGATCATAAGGTAACTGCTTTGTCATTCTTGTTTTTTGTCTGCCTTTATTAATTTTTTAGCTATTCATAGGTTGGTGTAGGGAAAATTTAGTTAAATATTTTGGGAGCTGTGAACTAATAGTTTTAACTAGTTGATGAACATGGTTTTCTGTACTATCTACTGTCTAGTGTACTTCGATTATCACACTTCTATGGTGCATTTATTGTTCCTTTTAAAAGAGGGTGCTTTATCATGCTTTCTATAGTATTTTTCCATGAGCACTTCACTTCAGTTATTTCTTTTTCGTTCTGCTTTGATATGCTTTTCCATGAGCTGAGGATCCATCTGAAACAACTTCTCTACCTCCCAAGGCACGGGTAAGGTCTGCGTACAGTCTAGCCAGACCCCACTTGTGGGATTACACTGGGTGGTATGTTGTTGTTGTTGATGGACATTTCTAGTTGTTCATGGATTTTGGAACCTGAACAATTGAAGTTGGTTCTGAATTCAATTAGTTCATGATTTAGTGGAGCACTAACAAATTGTTGTTTCATTGGAAGCTGCAAGGTTATTTTGGTTTATTTCATAGTGAAATGAAGATTGAGATTATGCTATCTCTGTGTGATCTAGATTCTCAAGTGGTGGGGAGTTCAAAGTATGTTTGTCCTTGTAAGAAATGCTATTTCATGAAAGGTTTCTGGATTAGTTTTTTTACGGGGGGAAATTGTGCAAATTAGTTAAATATCTAGCTTTTGGTATCACTTCTGATCCTCTGTGAAGGAATTTTTTTGCTTCTGTATGGTTTGTTATCTCAACTTAGTTTTGCTTGTTAGAGTGAGAAGCTTCTATCTTGATACTCATATATGTTTTCTGCATTACTGAAGTAAACTGTTACTAACAAAGTACTTTGCATTATATGCATTTAACGTATCTTCAGGTTCGGATATGGAACATGAAATGTGTGGGTAAGGACTTGGAAGCAGATGAATCTACACCAAAGCTTCTTGCCACACTACGTGATCATTTTGGGTCAGTGAACTGTGTTAGATGGGCAAAACATGGTCGGTATGTTGCTTCTGGCTCCGATGACCAGGTGATTCAAGTCCATGAGAGGAAACCTGGCTCGGGAACCACAGAGTTTGGTAGTGGAGAGCCTCCTGATGTAGAGAACTGGAAAGTTACCATGACATTGAGAGGACACACTGCGGATGTGGTAATGAGACTGATCTTTTAGCTTCTAAATAACTAATTTGCTTGCCATGCAAATCATTTCTTTTTTGATAACGCAATTCCCACCACCTCCTAAACACCTAGTGTTGGATTTGAACCTCATGGTGCTGAACCTACTTCATTGACCACTTGGCCACACCCTTGGGTGCTAAAATCATATTAATTTTTGGCAAACCTCTTTCTTAAGCTCCTATACTTTGGCTCTGATTGTGATAGTAAAATCTGAGAACTTTGTTTTTTAGTGGACCTTGAAATCATTTGAATTCATAGCTGCTTCTGAATAGATGCCTATATTGTCTAACCATGTACTTTCTAACCAATAGGTTGCTCTTTCCATGTTTAAAGTAGGTGGATCTAAATTGGTCTCCAGACGACTCGACATTGGCTAGTGGTAGTATGGACAACACCATCCATATCTGGAATATGAGCAATGGTATATGCTCTGCTGTTCTGAGGGGTCACTCTAGTCTTGTTAAAGGTGTCACCTGGGATCCAATTGGTTCATTTATAGCTAGTCAATCAGATGATAAGACTGTCATCATTTGGCGAACAAGTGACTGGAGCCTTGCTCATAGAACTGAAGGTCACTGGGCAAAATCTGTGAGTTTCCTATACTCTTAAATTTTATTTTATTTTTCTTACTGAAACCTATATCCTAACAATTGTGTCTTTTTTTCAGCTTGGGTCGACCTTCTTTAGGCGGCTTGGATGGTCACCCTGTGGACACTATATAACTACTACTCATGGTTTTCAAAAGCCTAGGCACTCTGCTCCTGTTCTGGAGAGAGGGGAATGGTCTGCCACCTTTGACTTCTTAGGACACAATGCTCCTATTATTGTTGTTAAGTTCAATCATTCTATGTTTCGGAGGAATTTGGCTAATGCTCAGGAAGTGAAAAATGCTTCTCTTGGATGGTCAAATGGTTCTTCAAAAAGTGGAGGAAAAGAGTCTCAACCCTACAATGTTATTGCTATAGGAAGTCAAGATCGCACCATAACTGTGTGGACTACAGCAAGTCCACGTCCTCTTTTTGTTGCCAAGCATTTCTTTGCTCAAAGTGTTGTGGATTTATCATGGTAAGTTGGCTCATAGCATCATAAATGTTGGTCTTTTCACAACAGTAAAGACATTTTCCATCTTGAATTGTCTTTGTTCTTTTTGGCTTTCTTTCAGGATATAATTTTCTCTGTGCAGGAGCCCTGATGGATATTCACTGTTTGCATGTTCTTTGGATGGAAGTGTAGCCACTTTCCATTTTGATGAGAAAGAACTAGGTCATCAGCTTTCTGATGCTGAATTAGAGGAATTGAAGAGAAGCCGCTATGGTGATGTTAGAGGTCGACAAGCAAATTTAGCCGAAAGTCCAGCACAACTATTGCTTGAAGCAGCAGCTGCAAAGCAAACTTCAAGCAAAAAACTAACTACGGATCTTCCACAAGTTCAAGCAACGTCAAAATCTTCTGTTGATTTGGGTAGTGTGGTGATTGTTCCCAAACCAAAATCTGATAATGGGAAAAAGACTGAAGGAGGTAACAGTGATAGTTTAGCTAAACCCACAGCTTCTACACGCTTGTCAAGTCCCGTGAAGCAAAGAGAGTACAGAAGGCCTGATGGTCGAAAGAGGATAATTCCAGAATCAGTTGGTTTTCCTACCCCGCAGGAGAACACATCTGGAATTGCTCAATCTCCTGTCGTTGAATTTCCTAATTTGACAGTGGAGCAGAGGAAAGATGAGAATGGCATGGTACTGTCTGATGCAAGTGTTAGAGAAGGATTTGCAAGGAAAGCAGTTAGTGTCAGTGCTGATCAAAGGGAGCGCTCAGGTGTAACTGCTAGAGCTACCATCAGTGATAGCCTCATCATTGAGAAGGTTCCACCTTCTGCAGGCAAGGATGGAAGTATCAGCATTGAACAGATGGGAATTGTCAAAGATCCATCTCATTTGGTTACTGGTGGTACACTTTTAATCAGGGTTTTTGATAATAAAGAAGGGGTGGACACTGGTCCAATTTGCTTAGAGGCTCAACCCAGACAACAAGCTGCCAATGATGTTTTGGGGACAGGAAATTCATTTGTAATGAAAGAAACTGAGATACTTTGTTCCAGAGGCGCTCAAACTCTCTGGTCTGACCGGATTTCTGGAAAAGTTACTGTTTTGGCTGGAAATGCCAACTTTTGGGCTGTGGGATGTGAAGATGGCTGCATTCAGGTGAGTTTCAAAAAGCTTGAACAAACTCATTATATTGTTTTCGGCACGATTGATTGTATCCTTTGGACAAGTATCTTAGATGTTGATTGGTGGAATGAATCTGTTTCTTTTATTTCTACTCGTTTTGTGGTTATCTTCTGCTTTTTTATGTTGACTTTGTAGGAACTACACAATAAATGACTGGACATGCAAAATGAGCATGTATAGATTTAATTTTTCCCTTTTCTTTTCAAGACTACCAAACATGAGAATTCTCCCCTCTTCGCCAAGACGAGAGGTAGACTTGGGGAGATTAAATTGACCTTCATAACACTTTGGACTTGATGATAGCTCCTCTTATCGAGCCCTTTCCTTTCTGAGCTTTCAAAATTTATTTTCCCCATTTCTGTCAATTCTCTTCGCCTAATGAACTCTCTGGTTTCTTGCCTTTGTGCTTTTCTTTTCCTCCCCTATCCCTGGGTGTTGTGCATGTTAATTGATCTGTACATGCCTGAGTACTGTGATTCACATTTTTTGACCTAAAATGCTGTCATCCAAACCCTTTACCTGCAGTTTTACTGCTTTTGAAGAAAGTGAAACATTTATTACTTCTGTAGTCTTCCCTTCTTTTTTGTTTGTCTGTTGCAAATCATCTCTTTGAGCTTTGTCCTCTTTACCTCTATCATCACATTTTACATGAGTTAGGTTCGGTCTTTCCTAATATATACTGCCTCCATTTCATTTTATGCGACTCCATTTGACTAAGCGCAGAGTCTTAAGAAGAAATAAAGACTTTTGAAACTTGTGGTCGTAAACATGTATAACATTTGCGAAGCTATAAAATCTTGTCATTAACTTTTTGAGGCTCAAGGTTGATTTGAGGATAAAAAGTCGCATTAAAACATAGATCCCAGTAATTCTTTTGTGCTGCTAAAGTTTCTAAAGTTTCTTCTATTTGCTTGCTAACTACAAATATTCCTCGAATTGTACGATATATTCTTATTCTCATCTTTGCTTGTAAGAAGATTTATACAAAATGTGGACGACGTGCCATGCCGACCATGATGATGGGATCTGCTGCAGTATTTGTTGATTGTGATGAATCTTGGAAGTTTTTGCTTGTCACAAGGAAAGGGTCATTACATCTTTGGGATTTATTCAACCGGAAGTGTCTCCTTCAAGACTCGTTGGCGTCCCTTATGAACTCAGATCCCAAGGCGAATGCAGGTGAGTTATAGAAGTCCCAAGATTTAATTCATGTGTCTTCTGGCAGAGAATTGTGCTTTCTTTTTAAGTATTGCCATTGAGAACTGTATTTTTCCTCTTTTATGCATCGTCCTCAAGGGGATATTACTTCGGTCCGTACAAGGTGACAGTTGTTCTATTAAGGGTACTGCTGGGAGTAACATTTTCTAGTATTTCGCTGCACAAGAGCTGCAGTCGTTGATTCTTAGTTGATCATTAAATACAAAATTGAACCAAGATATTGCATTGTCTTAGCTGCATTTCGTATCTTATAACTTTTTCTTGACTTATTAACAGGCACAATCAAAGTGATAACAGCAAAATTATCAAAATCTGGTTTTCCTCTTGTTGTCCTGGCCACACGGCATGCATACCTCTTTGATATGAGCCTCATGTGCTGGCTGAGGGTTGCCGATGATTGTTTTCCGGCTTCGAATTTTTCAAGCTCCTGGAGTTCGGGCTCATTGCATGGTGGTGAACTAGCGGCATTACAGGTGGATGTTAAGAAGTTCCTGGCTAGAAGACCCGGCTGGAGCAGGTCAATGTCCATTTTCTTTCGTTTTGGTTTGTCTGAACGTGGCATCTACATTTTTTTTTGGTCACCAGCCCACCATTTTCTACTTCTTTGTTCTTAATATCTTATTAGTTCCTCTTAGATTCCTTGCTAGAATTTCCCTAAGAGATGTTGCATGTTTAGTCTGTATCTCATTAAATTAGCATATTGAAATGTTATCAGTCACAGAGTGACTTTTGCTGTTTGAATAACTGTACAGTTGTCATTTGTGTGTAAGTTTCTTGCCTAATTTTGTTTTGGTGGCCCATCTCTCTTACGAAGTTTGTGCATGTAAAACTTTAACTCTTCTTTGTTATACATCTGCAGAGTCACTGATGATGGGGTACAAACACGTGCTCATTTGGAGGCTCAGTTGGCTTCTGCTCTTGCTCTAAAATCTCCTAGTGAATATCGTCAATGCCTTCTATCCTATGTTCGGTTTTTAGCAAGGTCTGTGATTTAGTCCTTTGGTGATATGGAATCTTCATTTAATACTCCCTTCATTTCAGTTTTTATGTGACACTATTTCCTTATTAGTCTGTTCCACAAAAAGGACGCATTTCTATATTTGGAAACATCTAACTGTTAACTTCCTGTATCCTTAAAAGATAAACTTTTATTGCAATACAAATGTTATGGAATGTTTAAGATCTTAAGTTTCAAAAGTCTTTCTTTTTTACTTAAACTCCATGACAAGTCAAAACTATCTCACATAATTAGAAACGGAGGGGGTATCCATTTTAATGCGTTGGTTGATGTTGGAAACTTCACCTTCGAAGTAGAATGTGTATGTTTTACTTGGCATATTGATTAAATTGAGAGTTGCAAATGATTTTTTAGCTTTGGGTTATGTAAGAAACTTTAAGTTTGTGGAGATTGTTTTGCCTGCACATTTGACAGGGGTTGGTTTGGAGAAACCAATAATTCTAGTTGAAGTGGGTCGAGAACCATAAGGTCTCAGGTTCAAATTCCAGCATAGACAAAAACACTAGGTGATGTTTTCCCATCTGTCCTTGTCCTAGCCTTGGTGGACAGAGTTACCGGTCTTTGTTGCTGGTGGGAGGTGACTGGTTTTCGTGAAATTAGTCGAGGTACGCGAAAGCTGCCCTGACACCATGGTGATAAAAAAAAAGAAGAAAAATTAGTTCTAAGAACTGAATTTATGGATTGTGAATGGTGCTATGTTTGTATTTATGAAGTTTCAGGGTTTACTTTGTTATGGCATGTATAAAATCCTATCTATATTCATTTATTATTTGTCTAATTCAGTTTTACTGTTGGTTTTTTTTTTCTGAAGTGTCGTGTCAAAGATGAATTTCCACCTTATTTGAATTCTTGTGTATTTAAACATATGATTGCTCTTTGAATGCAGAGAGGCAGATGAATCACGCTTGAGAGAAGTTTGCGAGAACTTTCTTGGGCCTCCCACAGGGATGGCTGAGGATGCATCCTCTACGTCAAATATACCTGCTTGGGACCCTTGTGTACTTGTAAGGGATTCTCACACTTCTTTTTTACGTGTATATATCTTTTGGGGATGAGCCCAACTGCGGCTCAACTCCAACAATATCTGCAAATATCTGTTATTGTCTTTGTAGATGAGTATGACCTTCCATTTTTCTCCATTCTCTCTGACCAGTAAGTCCATCACTACAGAGAGAAAAATGGTGATATTTATATTAGCATGTTTTCTTTGAATAATATGAGATTTAGACAAATTTGTTTTATGATGGTGGTGTCCGGGCCATTGCGCGCACCTCGACTATTCTACTGGTACTTGCCACCTCCCCACAGGTACTGGGTAGTTCGATATCTTCAAATATATTTGGACCATGTATTAGAAAATATAACATCACATTGGAGTTATGCATGCGCTATTATTGCTTTCTGCAATGTCCTGCTTCACATCTGACGAACTATGTCAATATTTTTTTGAACCGCTCAAGCTTGAAAATAGGTTGCATAAACTAGCGAGAGACTTCCTTGAAACTATGTCAATCTTATTGCCGCTCAATGTAGGAAGTCGGTCACATAAAGACCAACGACAGTTTTATTGTTTTAAGTTGACATTTTGTTTTCTTGGCGCCATGTTCGTGCAGCATCTTGTTGATATAATATACCTTGGTGATGTTTTTATCCGCTGCACACATTCTTTCATCTATTCATGTTTTTGCTCATACTTGCTGGATTTCATTTTCTCAAAGTGAGATTCTAATTAAATCTATCCGTATTCAAAATGAAAGCCAAGTATTTAGAGATTAGTCTCCACGCTCAGTTAAAAAAATTGGCTTTCTTATTAAGTTTTTGTTATCCCGACTATTTCAGGGTATGAAAAAACAGAGACTCCTTAGAGAAGACATACTTCCAGCAATGGCCTCAAATAGAAAAGTACAGCGTCTGCTCAACGAGTTCATGGATCTCCTCTCAGAATATGAGATACCTGACACAAATCTTGAAGAGAGCAACATCGCAACCACCACATCAACTGGAATGAATCTTGAACAGACCAATGGTGCAACCACTACAGATAAAATGGATACTGATCTCCATATGACTCAAAGAACAGCTCCCAAGATGCTAATAACTGATCCGACACCTTCCACAACTGTTAATGACCGAGATGATCCTGCTCCTCCTGCAGTACAATCAAGTGATCATGTTGAGCCTTCTACACCATTGAAAGATCCTATGGACTCCGCTCAAGACGGAGCTGATGAAGCTAAATCTGTACCACCACCTCCAACAGATCAGATGAATTTGGATCCACCTGCATCAGTTGAATCGGAACCATTTCCGTCACCAAAGGAGAAGGTTTCTTGATATCTATGTTTTCATATATTAGATGTGATAGGCACCTTAAAGTACTGCTGACACAACAACTGATGCTGTGGACTGTAAAAACGATCTTCCACATGCAGCTTCGTCTGAGTGGATGCACCTAGAAGGCGGTACCCAAGGTATGTAACATGATAGACTTTTTGTTGTAGTGGAGTTTGATTCTTGTGTGACCCTAGATAACCTTTTCATTTTATCGAGTTTTCTTGTCATTGTTCTGAAATATAGTTTTTACGCCGTGTGAAGTAAAAGGTGTATGTACTCTTTCCCTCTAATGAAGACATTGATTGAGATCTTTGAGCATATTCATACTCTCATGTTGAACAGCAGTTCTCAGAACTTGCAATAAGTACCTTTATTTTGAGCATGACAACAGGATTGCCATTTGCTTAATGAATGTAATCCTGAAGAAGCAACCAAACAATTATTTTCCCTTTTATTGCAGTCTATATATTTGCTAGTCTTGGACTACACATACATAGTTGCATTATCATCTTCATTTGCGCCTTTGTGCTTAAAGCTCCAACGGACCTCAGAGTTTTTTTTGCCTTTTGCTAGTCTTGGACTACACATACATAGAATGTGAAGTCATTGGATTGATTATTTGAAGATGAGTTTTTGAAGTTTGAGAAATTAATTTATTTTTTTCAGTAACAACGTTCAAGTGAAAGGTGTGTACAAAATTTATCGTTGTTCTAATTATAGTGTGACTAAGTCCCATATAGAGGATATTTTATATGATCATGTGTTGAGACTTACGATTACGATCTCAACCTTTGAAACAGATTCAAAAGGCAAACTTAAAAATAAATGGAAATGTCGTTCATTCATAGTAGAATAAATTATATCTTATGTTTTTTATTTTCTTAATGAGCGTGAAAAAATAATATTAAAATGACGATAAAATTAGAACAAGAGAATATAAGTTATTGATATTTATATTAAAAAAAAGAAAAAGAATTGTCCCCTTCGATGATTTATTGTCTATAGACAAATTGACAACAACCATGCTTATAATATGCTCACTTCTTCATCCAAAAACAAAAATAAATAAAATGGTTTTGGACAAAAATTAGAGTTAATGGTACAAAAAAAAATACATTTCAATTATCACTTTCACTAGTATCTCAACTATCCATTATCGTATTTGTCGACTTAAACTACCATCTTTTCGTGAGTTCCATACATGGGCGTATCTAGAGGGGGTGTCATGGGTTCACATGAACTCATGCTCCCCTCTCTATATCATATATAGTAGTGTTATATTTTTTATAAAATATTTAAATATAGATGTGTGAATCCACGTTCAAAGTATCATATAATAATACGATGATGATTGGGTGCACCCCTTTAAGAGAGGATAGAAATTTAAATCTTATATTTATCTTGTCTTTTACTAACCCATCTCTAAGTGGTTATTGGTTACACTTTTGGCGTTTCAACTAATTATTCTTTTATTTTTTTCCTTTAATCTTTCAAAATTTTCTAGTGTTACAGTGAAAATTCCTAAAATAATTAGCACTGTAAATATTTTATATAATTAAATCAAATGTGTATATTAAAATTTAAGACTAGTAGCATTATATGTTTTGGACCTATAATTTTTAAAATTTAATGGTTCATATTAAAAACCTAAAAGTCAAACCGATCAAATTTATATTTAAGATACATTTTTTTGTAATTGTGCACCCATCTTGCGAAAATCATGGATACGCCTCTGGTTCCATACACTTAACTATCACTCTATCTGTATTAAAACACGCATCGATGTTGAGTTGGCCTACATGCATCTATTATCGATTGGGAACATATTTGGCCAACTCAACATTAAGACATGTTTTAATACAAAAAAAATTATAATTTAAATATATTTTTAATCATTAATGTTATTTTCGTTACGAAGCTGAAAATTGGCTAGTCCACATTATTAATTCCACAAATTTTAACATTGAGTGAGGCCCATAGTAGCCAAATTTGACTAAGTTTTCAAACTTAAACGGTTCAATTCAATTGCGTGGGCTAGACCATTATTCAAAGTTTAGCCATTATTTGAAATGTAATTGAGGTACTTTAAGTTGACCATCAAAGGACAAGTTGGAGGTGACAAAATGTGTGGAAACTCACATGTATTCAAATCAATATGCAATAATCATTGAAATTAAGCTTGAAATATAAATTTATCAATATTATCAAAACAAATTATTTATTATTACATTGATGTGATTTATTATTATTTAAATCATATCGTTATATAAATTGACAATTTAAGGATAAGTCGGAGGCGGCAAAATGTATGTGAACATAACCAACAGCCCAGTGGCGGACCTAAGATTTTTACCAAGCAATGTGTTGTTGTTTGGTTTCAAACCCAAACACTTCCACAAAAATGAACCCACTTTACCACAAAAAACAAGAGATATAATTTGTTTAAAAAGGGTACAATTTTTATTTATACATGTATTTTTCAGAAGACAAACCAAATATTATATATGCCGCGTAATTCTTTTACGAAGTAAGTTCATACGAACCCTCTTGACCCAACGTAGATCCGCAATAATAATAATTGGCAACCCTGAAACACATTTAGAGATAGGTGCTCATGTTGGTTATATTCAGAGATAATAATTGGCAACCTTTGACTTATATAGTATAGAGGAATGAGGATAGGTTGATTTGCTTACAAAGAATCTTTTCTATGATCTTCAGCGACACATATACTATATAATGATCTCAATCCTTGAAACAGATTCAAAAGGCAAAATTAAAAATGTTCATTCATAGCAGCAAAAATTATATCTTATATATATATATATATATATTTTCTTAATGAACGTGAAAAAGAATTAAAATGACGATAAAATTATGACGGAGACTGGAGAGAATATAAACTATTGATATTTGAATAAAAAATAAAAAAGGAAGTGTCCCCTCCGTGGATTTATTGTCTATAGACAAATCAACAACCACCATGCTTATAATATGCTCACTTCTTCATCCAAAACAAAAAAAAATGGTTTTGGACAAAAATTAGAGTTAATGGTAAAAAAAAAAATAATTTTATCACATTTTCACTAGTTTTATATCTCAAGTATTCATTGTCTTATTTGTCTACTTAAACTACCCTCTTTTCATGAGTTCCATACACTCAACTATCACTCGATCTGTATTAAAACACACATCGATGTTGAATTGGCCTACACACATCTATTGTCGATTGGAACATATATTTGACCAACTCTACATCAATACATATTTTAATACAAAAAATCATCATTTAAATATATTTTTGATCGTTAATGTTAATTCGTTACGAAGCTGAAAAGTGGCTAGTCCACACTATTAATTCCACAAATTTTAACATGCATTGAGTGAGGCCCATGGTAGCAAAATATGACTAAGTTCTCAAACTTAAATGATTTCATACTATATTCATTTGTCCAGTATTCAAAGTTTAGCCATTATTTGAAATGTAATTGAAAAATAATCACTTGTCACGTGGAAATAAAAATCAGATAAATATCCTAGTTAAAATAAATTTTTTTCAAAAAATCGCGTACAAATTCGATTGCTATAAAAAAGAGTCTTCCTTTCTCCTTTTCCGAGGAGAATTTAAAGAGAATGTAATCCCCTCTATTATAATGAAATAGTTGATAGATCGAAGAAAATCACAAATAAATTTGATTGATCTTTATACTACTATTTATGAAACAAAGGAGATTAGACTCAAATTATGCTAAGAACCTTAATGCATGAAGATGTTGATTTTCTTATTTTCCACATTACTATTTAGGGGGGCCTTGGATAAGATTTTATGATACTATTAGGGTGGCTAGGAATTTTAGGATAGTTCACTGACAATATTTCAAAGCATACATCGACGGTTCCTAATATCGATTAATAAAATTTCTTAATTAGAATTAATTGTCGTAAATTAATTTTTTAGAGTCAAAGTTATGGTTATTTTAAACAGTGACTAAACATACATACTTTTTATTTTAATCCTTTTAATTAAATTCGGATCCAATTGAACTTTTTCGTGATTTTTTTTTATTAATAGACTCGAAGAATCGCGAATAAATTTGGTCCTAAATATACCGTTAATATTAAGGGCCCAAATGGAGTGGTCATTCTAATAAGTGTTTATGGGCACATGAATAGTTTTGACCATGCCCATAATCTTGAAAAAAAGAAGATAAGAATTTGAATTTTTCATATTTTCCACAATAATATCAAGTGTATAAAATTCTAACAAAGTTAATAAGTTATTATATTTTTTATTTTTATTCTTTTGTCTGATGTTTGATATTCACGTTGATACTTAATTAAATCTGAATTTGCATCAGAAAATCCTACATTAGGGGTGAAACACCCTCTCACCAAGGCGACTCTATATTCAGACTTTAATACCAACGATATATTATTAGTTAGAATAAAAGAGTACTTACTATTTCAAAACGTCAGTTGATAGACTTTTAGCAGCCAAATCATTCCATGAAATAAAAAAGTTGAATTTCATGTTTTCCACTTTGATATTTAAGGAGAGTTCCACAAGTTTATGTTATTTGACTTGTCATTGCCAATATTCTAAAATATATATGCCTCTCTTAAAAACATTCCAAATACTTACTAATTAACAATATTATGAGACATGTTTAATTATTAAAAAAAAGACATGTTTAATAATCAATTACTCCTAATAAAGGTGATTTTGGGACATCTAACATATCTTTAGAGTAACACCACATAATTTTTTTATTTTTTTTTTCTTAATCTCCATATCGAAAAATCAAATTGAAACAAAAAAAGTACTAGATGAGAAGACATTTATTTTCACTAGAATACAACATGAATTTAAGTTGTCATATTTTGAATATATTCACATTATTGAAGCTTGTATTAATTTGGTACTAGTCATTTTTATCGTTTTTGCTCTCACAACACATTTTGGACTTGATCACTTTTAGTTTAGACGTTTGGTTTATTGAACTAAAAACGAAATATAAGAGTATAATACAAAACATGTATTTAACTATATTGTAAAATACGTGTTGTACGTGTATATCAAATCATGTAATTTACATTTTGTAAAATAAATTAATATTATACAATTAGCAAAGTGGACAAATGTTGTTCTTTTAAGTAAAATGAAATCTAAAGCAAACTGTTGTATCGACTTCACCGAACATTCACAGATCACTAGTTGTCCATTAATTATTCAACAATAATATCCTTCACTTTTTTATTATTAAAATAAAAAATTATATATATAATATAAATTAATTAATCATTAAATTAACTCACCTTTTATTTTTAAAATTGACTTAAAAAAGAATCCAACATCAACAATATCTATCGAAAATATCGACTGAACTAGTTGAACGATTTTGTAACAATAATTGAACGACTTTATAGGTGAAATGGTAACGTTTCTTAATCGACTCACTGAAAATATTAAAATTCATTTTTTTGGGGTGGGGTGGGGGTAGGAGGTGCGGGGGGGGGGGTTGGTTGGTAGGAAGGGCAGATGGAACCAAAGAATTTGGTGAAATTGTAGTAATTGGGTAGGTTAACTGTAACCTCCTACTGGATTTAATTAGGTCATCATAGTGAACCAATTTATTATTTTTTTGGTTTCAAACATAATAGTCAAAAAATACTCACATGTTCCTCTTAAATTAGAAAGTCTACTAAAATAAAAAAGTCAAACCAAGAATGTTAGATGCCAAATGTTTTCATGACACGTTTTCATTTTTAAAAAAATTATTATTTATTTGATGTCTGGTACTTGATTTTCTATTGATCGAATGTTCTATCAGAAACAACATTTCTATCCATCAAATGTAGAGTGAGATCTGCGTAGATTATTCTACTCTCGCCGGATCCTATACTTGTGAAATTACATTGCGTATTTTGTTGTTGTTGTCTACCTGATTTGGGATCTCGACCAATTCAGATTTGTACCTCATAAAATCTATTAAAGAAGAAACGCTTTTTACCGATTGTTTCGTATTGAGGGTTCAAACTCGAAACCTCTTATTAACAATACATTCAAACTTAGCCTCACCTTGCAAGTATTATTTGCGTTCAAATTTTGAGAGTGCACATCTAAACACCTCAATTCGTATTCATTATGTCAGATGAACACTCTAACTAATTACAAACTGATCATCTAACTAGACATGACCTCTGAAATTTATGTCACATCAACATCAGATGTTCACAAGACACATTAGTATGGAGGAATTGAAGTGTTTGGTTGTCGTGCTTAATTACTTGTCAGCTAAGATCAAATTTGAGTACGTATGTATAGATATGTGTATTATGCCTATCGTATAGTATAAAGTCAAAACTCACCCATGTATTGTTTGGTTTCAAGTGTTAATTAATATCACCGTTTTTTAGTTTTTAATTTGACTTGTGTTGAATTATAAGGTTTTTTCTTTATCTAACACCTTTATATTAATTAGTCAGCATCTTTTGGTCCCTCCAAAAAAAGAAGTTTCTTTATGAGACTGAGTTTGATGCATTAATGTGCATCCAATGTATACATTTATGTCATAATTCAAGTCTGGGACATAAAGACGAATTTACATTATTATGATTAAGAAATCTAACTTCAGAAAAATTCTAGTACATACAAGTGTATAAACTTTGTAAAAGTCATTTGGGGGCATTGGTCTAGGCACCTGCCCATGTGCTGTGTAATTTGGTACGGCAGATATCAAAATCGAAATTTTAATATTATAGTAGTATCTGATATGATATTTTCTCTTTTATATTTGATATTTATAAAAATAAATAAATATCAAAATACCAAATATCACATCAAAGCAATTATCCTAATATTCTTCTAAATAATAACAATAATTTTTTAGTCATAAAAATGACATGTCAAATTGAAATGAAAAACATTAATTGGGCTGCAGAAAAAATAGAAGCAAAGTCACACGTATATTATTGAAATAATTCACTCGTGGTGTGAAATAGTAACATAGTAGGGCCATAAAATAAAGACTTGGTCTCATTAATTGGACTAGGGGTGTATAAAATCGAACCAAACCGCAAATTGAGTCAATTAAAAAAAAAAAATCAACTAGTGATTTGGTTTGACTTGGTTTGGTATTGGGAAAAAAAACCCGACTATATTTGGGATGATTTGATTTTAACTAAAAAAAGCCAACCCGAGACCAAACCAACCCGACATTATATATGTAATTTTAAAATTTTATTTTATACATAAAAATATTTACTTTGATATAATTTTAAAATATTTCTTATACTATTTCATAGTTTTTATCTTTT
>JAJOOS010005800.1:0-26839 GCA_029582725.1 Solanum chiquidenum
CATGTTCTCTTTTGTTGCTAGGTATAACACTTTGGTGGCATTTATACATTTTATGATATTTTTTTACTCTAAATTGTGATAATTGAGAACTAATTTTTATATATTACTTCATTTTAGCTTCAGAACTATATTTTAGAGTTTTATGTAAAATTTATTAGATGTAAAATTTCATGTTCTCTTTTGTTGCTAGGTATAACACTTTGGTGGCATTTATACATTTTATGATATTTTTTTACTCTAAATTGTGATAATTGAGAACTAATTTTTATATATTACTTCATTTTAGCTTCAGAACTATATTTTAGAGTTTTATGTAAAATTTATTAGATGTAAAATTTCATGTTCTCTTTTGTTGCTAGGTATAACACTTTGGTGGCATTTATACATTTTATGATATTTTTTTACTCTAAATTGTGATAATTGAGAACTAATTTTTCTATTGGATAATGTCTTTATGCATCTATCATGACTCAAAAATTTAGATTGTGACATAAATAATCGATTTTACTATTACATATTGGAATTCCCTCATAACCATCACAAATTTGGGTCATCACAAATATAATCGATTTTTACTATATTTATTGCGATCATGCTAGATGAATTGATCGGATGTCACATTTACTCCTTGTATTTGTAGGTGTCTTGTTAAATCGCCTAGTTGGGTGATCAAGAATAAATGTAAATATAAAAAGGGAAAAGGGTCTGATATACCCTCAACTTTGTCATTTAGAGTTGATATATCCCTTGTTATGAAAGTGGTTCATATATACTCCTATTGTTATACAAATGACTCACATATACCCTTTTCCTCTAACGAAAGTGAAAAAATTAATTTTAATTTCTTTTAAAAAAATATATATAATTCATATGAGTATATTTAATCCTCCTCACACGTATTTTTTTGACTTTTTTTTATTTCAATGACTAATTTAAATTTATTATTTTGATAGACAAATTTATTTGTGTTTCACTAATTTTCTTGTAAAGTTTATTATAGATGACCAGTTTTTTTTTCAACTACAAAAACTAAACTACAATATAGGAGAAAAAATAGTTTTAAATTATAATTAGCCACAAAATAATCAGTTTTAATTATTTTTTTCTTTACATTAAAGAATGAAAGAAAAAAATAAAATAAGAATAAATGACTCAAATAATGATAATCAAAGAAGTCAAAAAACAATTTATGTATGAAAATGATTAAAATATACCTTGAACTTTGCTAGAAGGATCATATATACCCCTACAAGAAATTTTTTTAAGATTAAAGTTAAAATTAATTTTTTTCACTTTCGTTAAATGAAGGGAATATGTGAGCTCATTTTGTAACGGTAGGGGTATATGTGAACCGTTTGTATAACGGTAAGGGTATATATGAGTCATTTTATGACGAGGGGCATATCAGCTCCAAATGACAAAGTTGAGGGGTATATCTGACCATTTTCCCATATAAAAATAATATTATACAATTACAGCTAAACGAGGTTTTAGGCAAAGGGATCTCATGTCTCCCAACCTATTTATATTATTCATGGAATATCTAAATAGATGTAGTTAATTCTGGTTTGACACTATTTGAAATGACTCTCTCATATTGAAAAATCTTCACTTCATACTAGTGAATTTGGTAAAGAAAAGTTTTCTCTCCGCTTTAAACGTCTTTTTTCCGCCTGTTCAACACTTTACAGGAAGATCCAAATTTCATTTACCATCCAAGATGCCAAAAGATGGTAATAACCCATCTAAGTTTTGCTGATGACTTGTTAATGTTTAGGAGGTGTGATTTAAAATTTTGTTTCAACTGAAAACTACTTTATGTACTAGAGTTAGAAGAAAAAAAAAAATTGTTCAAGTATATGAGCTCTCTCTAGGTGTGATAATCTAAAAATTTTGTAGGCTTTGGGATTTTATTTTAAAGAAGTTATCAAGTTTGATAAGTTCTGACTTTGTAATGATTTGCCCAGATGATTAATAAAAGTTATGTTAATTGCAAAAAAAAAAAAATTAGTAAAATTTATGTTATATCTACTAATAAGTAGAAATTATCTTATTCACAATAACATTTAATTCTTGTAAAATTACTATCCAATTGATCTAAAAAGCCTAGGTGAAAATTTAAAAAACTTAAATTTAATATTCAGTCAAAATAATTATTTACTTTCCTTTCTTATCAATAAATTAAATCTAAGAAATCTCTTGGGGTATAACTAAATTCAAGATTTCTTTTATTACTAGGTAATAATTAATAAATTCAAGATTACTTGTTAAGTGTGAGGAAAAATGTAGGTGTATATAAACACAAGTGAAGAAAGCAAAAACAAAAACAAAAAGTAATGGCTTCAAAATCATGTTTAGAAATAGCTTTTTTATTTGGCCTTGTTCTTGTGTGCACTAATGCTGAGGGAAAGGTCTTCAATGTCCTTTCATATGGTGCTAAAGCAGATGGAGTGACAGATAATAGTAAGGTCAGAATTGTCATTTTACTTTTTTTAATGTGTCTTTAATTATTATCGTATGAGTAAGATCTACATATAAGTTCACGCAAAAATTCATTCCATTTCATTTTTTTACTTGTCCCTGTTGTTGATTTGATACTCTTCGAGAAATTATTCCTTTTGGACAATTTTACTTTATTATATTTTGAATAACTCATAATAAAACATTAACTACAAGAATAATTTGTACTTCTTTAAAAGTTGAAAAAGTACAAAAAAAATAAATGTCAAAAGTCAAATATTGAAAATTTTGAATTTATGACTTTTGACTTTTAACTTTAAAGAAGGCAATCCAAACACCCCTTAAGTCTACTTTTATTTATTTATGGAAGGCATTTTTGAAAGCTTGGGCGGATGCATGCAAATGGAATGGACAAGCCAAATTGTTGATACCTTTAGGTGCATACATGGTAAATGTGGTAAATTTTATTGGCCCATGCGAAAAATCGACTTTGACCTTCCAAATGAAAGGAATTATTAAAGCTCCAATAGAACCAAAAACATTTTGCAATTCGTCTTGGATTTCTTTTCAATATATCAATGACTTAAAAATTAAAGGAGGTGGAACGTTAGATGGACAAGGATCTTTTACTTGGGGAAAGCATCAATGTTCATCAATGGTATGTTTATATAATTTTTATTTTTGTGATTATAATATACAGTTAAACAATTAAACCACTATTTCTAATGTTTGAATCAGACACTTGGATTCAATTTTGTCAATAATACGATTGTGCGTGACATACATTCAATCAATAGCAAGAACATACATTTCAAGGTCTTTGCTTGCGAAAACATGACATTTAGTCATGTTAACATAACAGCACCACGCGATAGCCCTAACACTGACGGAATTCACATTAGCCACTCCACCAACATTCATGTATTGGATTCTTACATTGGCACTGGAGATGATTGTATAGCTATGATCGCAGGAAGCAATAATATCAATATTTCAGGAGTCACTTGTGGCCCTGGCCATGGAATAAGCATCGGTAGCTTAGGGAATTCGCCAAATGAAGTTGTTAAGGACATACATGTCAAAAATTGCACTCTTATCGCTACTCAAAATGGGTTGAGAATTAAGACTTGGGCATCATCGAATGTTGGTAACATTACCAATATAACTTTTGAAGATATTATCATGGAAAAGGTTCGAAATCCTATATTTATTGACCAACATTATTGCCCAATACATCCTTGCAGCAAACAGGTACTTGCATTTCCCTCTTTTAATCATTAAATTTAATGCTCTCTCATCACAAAATGTGTTGTAATCAATAATGTCTAAGTCTTAGCATAAGTAATTAGTACTCCTTTTGTCCTAAAAAGAATGACACATTTTTATGCTATTTAGCCAAGTTCAGTACAAATCAAGGATGTGACATTCAAAAACATAAGGGGAAGTTCAAGTTCACGGAGAGCAGTTATTTTGGATTGCAGTGCATTATTTCCTTGCGAAAATATCATCCTTAATGATATCAACTTAGCCTACCATAGCCGTCATGGACATGCGATTGCATTTTGCGCTCACGCCAAAGGGAAAGCTACCGGCAAGGAGTTGCCTCCAAGTTGTTTAAATTAAAGGAGTCTCTTAATTCATCAACTTAGATATATAGGATTTGTCAGATTATATTAATTGATCAGACAGAAAATTCTTGTAATGACCATCACCATATATAGTCGTTTGGAATTTTTTGAGTTTGATCATTTATATAGCTTGTGACTTGTAGGAATGGATGACATGAATTTTGAAGTGATCATATGATATATTTAATTTTAAAGTTTAGGAAGTTTGACTAAAGTCTAAGTTAATGAGGTCAAATTGAAGTTTTGACACTCTGTTATGTATTGATCTCATCATACATAAAATTAAATGGACCAGCAATAGCAAGGGCAATTTTATCTTTTGAAGAAAACATATGCCTCCAATCTACAATACTCATCCTAAGAAGTTCAATATCTAGATCTTTGTTGTTAACATGCAAAATTTCTTTTTAGGCAAAATACACAAATGGCTTCTTGCCCTAAAACATGGAGCTACCCATAGAACTTCAATTCATATTTAGTAGCCAAAATGTATTTATTTATTTATTAAAATTTTAATTTGTTTTAATATTTGCTATTTCTTTAATGTGAAATGCACCATGTTATACACTTAATATGTAAAATAAATAAATTATACAACGTATACACACAATACCCATTATATACATTTTTATCAACTTTTTATATACACTATATATTAGTATACTTTTCATATAAACTTTATATTCACTTTTCATACAATATATATACATTTTATGATAATTTGCTAAGTTTCATAATGGCATTAAGTAAAATTAATCTCATCGTATATTGAGGGATAAACTTACCTAATAAACGAAAGTAAAGGACTTTTTTACCCTTCTTCCTTGTTTATTTTGTCCAAACACATACTTATAAATCTAGCTTTAGAGAGTGTCCAAAAACAGTGGAGAATTTGAGTAGCCAAAATTTTGTTAAGTAGGGTCTTTGTTTGTCTTTATTTAAGTTTCTCTGAGTGGGTTCTATTGAGGGGTACAAAGTGTTTAGTACAGTTCCGACATACATACGGCTGAGTTGTTGTGTCATTTTGGGTTTAGTAAATGATCATAATGTCCCTACTACCAACTTTATTGAACCAAAAAGAAAAAAAAAAGGCGGAACTCATAAACAGGTCCCTAAACTTGTTGGGTTTTTCCCCTCAGGCATCTCAACTACACCATTTTTCTATTGAATCATTGAACCACCCATAATTTGTTCCTTTTAAACACAGTGGGCTGATGTGGCACAAAATGTGATCTCACGTCGCTTGAGCGCGTGAAGACGTTTTGAAGGCGCTGATGTGGATCCCTGAACCACCCACCAACGCTCTTCTTCCCCTTTTAACCCTAATTTCTCCCCTTTTTCTCTTATTTCTCCTTTTTTTTTTCTCTTCATCATTAAATTGGAGTTGCTCATCAGAATATATCTCTTCTTCATTGATTTCTTCTTAATCATCAAGTTCCAATCGAAGTTATCTTGTTCATCGATTTCTTCTTCTTCAAGTCGGAAGTGTTTTGGGGGGGAAATGAAGGGGCTTTAGGTTTTTAGGTTTGAGAAATGATTATGTGGCGCTGACGTATAAATGGATTGAAGTTTGATTGATTGCAATTTCCACCTGGGAAAGGTGGATCTCACGCGCACAATCAACAAAAAATATTTGCGAAAGTTTTGTGCCACAGTGTTTAAAAGGAACAAATTATGGGTGGTTCAAGGATTCAATAGGAAGATGACGTAATTGAGGTACCTGAGGAGTGAGGGGAAACCCCAACAAGTTTAGGGATCCGTTTATGTGTTTGGCCAAAAAAAAAATAGTTTGATTCTTTACTAACTCTAATTTACTAAAAAAAAAAAAAAAATTTATCCTATATTTTTTTTATATAAAAATAAGCTTATTTAAATCATATTTTATGTTTTTAGATAAAAATATATTCAAACAATCAAATAGTATTTGTAGCAACTATAACCATCAAAATTACCTCTTTGAACTAGTATATAGATCTAGTTTCTCAAATTTTGAATCCCTTAAAAAAAATCGTTGGGCTCCGCCACACTGTCAAGTTAGACTTTATGTAGTATGCTCCAAATTGCACTTTACTTAAGAGAGGTTAAGTCGTAACATTTTACATGACCCCAAAGACTGACAAACACACACACATGCACAAGAGAGTCGTATTTTGATGCTCATAATGAAGGTGAAAGCACAAGTAATATTAGTTGGCAAAACAGTAGATAGAAAAAAAAAACATTCAATATTTCACATGGACATCAGCTTTAAGACTGCTCTGACAAATTAATGTTACTGAGAATTGACTCTTTTTTTCCCGTTATTAACATTGTCATATCACCATCCTTTTAAGAACCTATACTTTCGATCAGACTGTTGTTATACTTTCGATTCAAATATTTGGATTTTAAGGGAGAACAGGACATGTGGCAAATTTAGTAGGCGTTTGGATTTAGCTGTTGTGTTTTCACTATAAGATTTGACAACATGCAAAAAAAAAATACAAGAAAATGGAACTCAGAACAGTATATATATTTCAACTTTAGCTAGAAGTTTGCTTGCTGTACAAAAGTCTATGATTCTATCCTACATTACTTTATGTTCTCCATTGCATTAGCTACTTGCCATGCCTAAGTTGAACAATCGAGAAAAGTTTTTTCGGAAAAGGTTAAAAAAGTTAGAAACCAGTACCAAGTGATTTCTTCTATGAATTGTGATACATAGCTTACCCTTACATTAGACTTTGAGCAATAAACTATAAGCTACAAATACAGGAACTTGCGTTCCACTATTACATCATGAACTGGTTCGTTGCATGGCGGCTCTATTCCTTCTGGAAGAAAGAGAGTACAAAATCTGTATGTACAGAGAAGAGCTGTGTGTCCAGGAAAAGCTGTTTCACCAAAAGCAACAAGTAATAGATTAGCATGCTCTTCACGAGGAAAACCAAAGTGATGGCTTTACCATAAAATGAAGGATAACATTCTAACACATAACATATAATCTAAAATGGACTTGCATCACATCAATTGATGCCCTAAATAACAATACAAAATGTGTGCATTGCTTCTGTAAGTGCAGATTCAGTTTTGCAAGCAAACCGTTAAGATGAACAAGTCCAGATCACAGATCATTTTGCAAAGCACAGTAAGGACATTAGCAGGGTGCAGTATAGTGAAGCTATTTGGCTTTTAGATAACAACTGAAAAAAGTGTGGAAGCTTAAGCACACACCTTCATAAAGGGCCGATCTCGACTAGGAAAAGACTCGATAAAGCTTTCCTTCAAGAGCAGAGATACCTAATAACCAAAGGACAGAATAAAGAATTCTGAGTTAAGAGATAGTCTCTTTACCAATAAGTGTGTGTAAGAATGAAACACATAAGGATTTCTTCATAAAAGCTGATGATGATGTTTGTCAAAATGTAAATATAGTTACAGGAAAAAGAAAAAGAACTAAAACTAGTATAACATCTAAGCAAGTAAAGCATAAGAGCGCACATTGAATGAAGACTCAGATTTCAATAATGCAAAATTTCATAAAAACGGACACTTATATCCATCACCAGGAGGAGCAGAAAAAGAGTGATGTAATCAGATAAATTACCTTTAACAATCTGAAACTATGTAACACTGACACGTGCAAATTTTACCTTCAAAGTGTTTATGATAAAGCTCTACTATCAATAAACCGCTGTCTCAAGGTTAACATACTCCGGTGTACATTTTCATGTATATGAAGACAGATTCAGAAAAGGTTTTCCTCAAATATTGGTATTCATGTAAAATACCACTTATGCACAGAAAGAAACTGAGAAAAAATAATTCTGAAATAGTACCAGTTATCAGTACATTTGAAGCATTCAGAGAGATAAATTCGGAAGATAGGAGCTTTAACTTCAACAGGAACAAGCTTTACTGCATATGAATTGTGAATTCATTTTCCAAACATAAGAAGTTTCTAAAAGTTACAGATGTCACCAGCAGCTCCAAATAATCTACTATCATCATCATCTACTTTTCTTTGGGTGGAAACACAAATAGATGTTTGCTAGTAAATTGCTTTTTCTTCAAGTTCAGGACTTAGTGTGTACAATTGCTCAAATATCAAATACTGTTTCAAACTTCTGTATTGGATAAACCGTACATACAGTTTGCAGCAGGTTAAGCGTACCCATTTCAATGATTCCCCATTTGGAACAGGTTATGCCAAAGAGTCTAGACAACATCTGATTCTGAATAATTTAAGTAACAAATACCTTTCGTTAGTGATGGATGTATAGTCAACTCTGTGAGGCCTTAATTTTTCACACAAGTAGTCAGCCAAATCAAATGCTCCAAGGAGAAGCTACAAACCTTATCATCATTCGATTGGACATTAGTAATTGTGTGTGAACGAAGGTTCGAGCAAAGTGAATCCAAGTACGACCGCAACACTCCCAGGAAAGACTTTGCAGCTTCAACCTAAACATAATGTCATGGTTAAACAGTAATAAAGACTACTGGATAGCTAGAGTAATACAACATACTGTAAAGATATTACATTGAACCATTACTTTCTGGGTGAATTAGCATTCTAAACCATTATTTTCTGGGTGAATTAGCATTCCTTAGTGTTAGGATTCTAAGGTAGAAGAGCCAGTGACCAAAATGACAAAGGTAGCTATATGAAATCCGTGATACCAGAGTTGCAAGAGAACTACAAAGAAGTGTTCTGCAAATGGAAAAAGAACTTTTTCTTTGAAAAATTACCCTGAAACCACTTTTTCAAAGAACTGTTTTTTGAAAAAAACTTAAACAAACACATTTTTGAAATTTCATTTGCGAGATCTCAAAAAGAATATGCACAAACACCACCTGAAACTGTCAACCATCCCATCTGTTTTTTGAACTCAACCAAAAGATCATATATACATAAGAGGCACAAAGTAAATGCTCTGTAAGGAAGCTGAAGGAAACAAAGACAGCACCAGCAAAATGTCTTCAATAAACTCCAATAGCTACTCTATACACAGTTTACATTTTAAATAGCTTCCTATAAAAGAACAAGTATTCAGGTACGCAATTACAAATGAAATGTACAACGTCTCAACATTTAACCAATCTAATCATTTCTACCAATTCACAATTCAATTAGCAAGATGGTCCACTGGTGGCGCTATGACTTCATTGGGATTACATACTTCGCAAACAGCTTCACAACTGCTAGGCTGTTTCTGATAACAATTCATACTCCCTCTACCCATGCAGGATACCCACCTTCTAAAAGCACACGGATAATCGCAAGCTCACCTTTAGTATGGTACCTTTTTTACCCCATAAGAGGAACCCAATTTACACTTCCCCCATCCTGGTTAATCATTTTTGGGTGCTGGGTCAAAAGGAGAAACAATAAGCCATGAAGACAAAATGAGAATCTCCAGAAGGGATAAGCGTTAAAATGGTCAAATAAGTGATTATCCATTCAGAAGGAAAGGAATATGAGTATTTGCAAAGGGATAGAGCTTAGAACAGTAAGATAATGATTAAACACTCAGACGTAAAGGAAAATTGAGAATCCGTGTAACAAGGAGAGGACAACATACTTGCACCCAATGGTCTGGCCTAGTGGTCAATAAAGTGGAAGGAGAACCACGAGGTCTCAGGTTCAAATCCCCGGAAGCAAAAAACACTACATGATTTCTTCCCATCTGCCTAAGCTTTGGTAGGCAGAGAGATATTATGTACCCAGTGTAATAGTTGAGATGCGTGCAAACTGGCCTGAACACCACCATCATCAAACCAAAAAAAGAAGAGGACAACATACTAAGGTTGAGTTCTAGTTCGTGAGGCTCCTAAAAAGGACGGACTAGACCTCACAGTATTTAACTTAATCTACTTATCTAATTCCAACTGCAGACATAATTAGATTGATTTGTCCTCCTTTTTTTTTTGTGAGATTGATTTTTCCTACTATATCTTCTTTTTTCTTTTGCTTCTTGATGATACTATTAACTAGACTCCTAACAAACTCAAGGACTATAATCAAACGCCAAATTCGAAATGCTTCATCCATGCTATTTCCAGGAAAACAAGTAAATCTGTCAACTTAGTTGGACGCAACCAACTACGTTAGATGAGTCAAAAATAAATCAGGGTTGCCCCTGTGACAAGGACAAATGAAGGAATGGAAGGGGATCAATGAGACGTTTGGCGATACCTGAACATCTGTGCACTCATAAACAGGCCTCTTCCTTGCCAGATAACTTTCTCCCACCAGCTTTGCATGGTAAGGACTTAAGCAAGAGTATAACTCCTTTTGCTGCGGAAGTTGTGGTAAAGTAGGTGACTTCACCTGATTTTCAATGTAATACACAGGAAAAAGTACCCCTCTTAGAAAACTTCATAACAAGCAACAACAAAATTCACATCATCTATGCAGTAGTACTCAGTAATGAAGTTTTGATAAACGGTTACTTTCAGCTCATGCAATAGAAATAACCCGCTCACAAACCTGGTTCTTGTTTGCATCTACAAGGATGGCATTTGTTAACTTTGACTGAACCTCAGAGGTCTTATTCTTCACACCTACCTACTCAAAGGTAAGAAGAAAAAGAAAGAGCAATATATAAGTTAAATCACCCAAAATGGCCCCTTGCAACCTAACAATTATTCATCGAAACTAATACTTCACATCATCATAGAAAGCACTCAAACAGGACAAACAATTTGATTAATTTGCAACACAGAATCCCGGGAAGGAGAGATACGTTTTGTGAATATGAAGGAACCAATACATTCTTGCACAAATGAGATCAGCATAATACAGGATAAAAACATACTGAACGATTTCCCAATAATGCAAGATATCTAAGAGAAAAGCTGGCAAAATGGTATCATGGCACATGATATAACAAGAAGTCGAGAAAAACATTCATCACTGACGACGAGAGCATCTACAAACACATCAACTTTCAGTCTAAATGAAACAAACCCCTCATTCAAGTACTCCAATTGTTTCAAGAATAGCCTCATCTAACTTCCAACAAAACCTCTTTGCTTATACATTTCTTTGGGAGCCAATTATGGAAGACAGAAAATTCTAAGACATGGATATACTCACTATATAGGGAACAGGTGCATCCAGAAAATCCAGCATGTCATTAGGCAAAACCTGACAATTTACTCGTCAAGAAAGTCGGAAAAATCAGAAATGCAATAGATCTATTACCTAAGGAAAACATTCATTGTCAACTGAAAGTTACCGGCATCAACAAGCTTTGCCACTGATAAGGACGAATCAAAGGGATAATAGACAAAATGCACGCAGACAATAATCCCTGCAATTAAGTAACTAAAAATTAGATTCTGCATCAAATTTTTAGGGCTTTCAAAAATACCAGCTTTAAAAACCATGTGAATACTAAGGGCATTTGGATCTAGAAAGAAGTCTTCACCTCACATATAACATGTATGGGGAAGGTAAAATCAATCTTTGCAACAATAAAGTATGCTGCCTAGGAAGAACAGACTAATCAAGAAAGCATTCAGTATGTGAAATCAAAACAGCACTCCTATCATGGCAAACCTAACTAAATCTATAGTTCTATACGGCAGAAAAGATGCTGCAAACTGATACTTACCAAATTTGAACAAACCACTACAATTTGCTTCTCCAGTAAAGCTCCCGCAAACAGTGTCAGCACCTATAAAATGCGAGTAGGATAGCGTCAAAAGAATTTGACAAGCATGTTAAAACCAGTGCTTGCTAGCCCACTGGTCAAGTGTGTTTATCAATAAAAGACAACATTACAACAACAAGAACCACAACAACAAACCTACTGTAATCCCACAAGTGGGGTGTGGGGAGTTCATAGAAAACATTGAGAGATTAAATGGACTCAAGTATACAACTAGATATAGGAGGCTGAATGAATTGATTATTCCAATACTCAGAGCGAAATACGCTGGCGATCATTAGGAAAATCAAAACTTCGTGGAGCTTGAGCAATTCTCCAAAATCAAAAAATAAATTCATCCCCTGTTCTGTTAGTAAGAAATATGTTTTCCCTTAACCTTCTCTTTCCATTTTAAGCAATCAATACAGTAATGTGGAGTCATCCGCAAGAGGTTCGCTTCCATAGAAGCTCAGAAATAGGACAATCTTAATACATATGATTAATTTAAAGGACAGAGAAAAGAAATCTATCATGCCATAAAAAAAATTAGTCAATTCAACCTTTTAACATGTTGAGCACTATTTCAATAATATTCTGGTAAATTCGTGTTTGTGCTGCAAGTTAGAATTCTGTAGTGGTTTCCCACTTCAAACCCATTACATTAAGTCAAAGATTAGAGCAGAGCATACACGTTCCTGTCTACAAGTATGAAATCAATGCCCACATATTTCTCTTTAAATCAGAAAGTCCCTATTCAATGACAAAAGTTAATGAGGATGACATTAACCAATCTGGAATTGCACTTCTCTATAACAATTTGGTGACAGAGGCCCTCATTTCTGACAAAGGTCAAAAAGCTTTATACTAGTCTCAAAACACTTGTCACTTATTATAGTCAAGTAGCAAATTAGTAAGTCAAATTGAACAGTTATATTTAGGTTGTATAGATGCCCAGTATCACCACGCACATGCTCAAGCCGCAATGAGCCACATAAGCATGCAACAGCCCAAACTGACAATGCAGTTGCTTCCTCTTCCACCATGAGTGCATTGTGAGCCTGTATTGCGGAAACCAGATTAACATAAGCTGATAATGCATAGGAAACCAACTATTGGAAGGTGTAGCTAGCTAGATAAACCATTTCTAAACCATAAAGCATGGCATATCTCAGCCCACCCCCTCTACTTCACTCTTCAATGATGAATATAATAAAACCAGGAATCGTCAAAAAAAAGAATGCACCTCTGCTAATTCCAAACTTGTACGGCATGATTTCAAGTCAATTGTTGATCCAGCAACGTGTAAAAGTGCTTCATCGGGTCTATAATATTCTAAAGGATGAAGGTGATCCAAGGGATGGAACTTAATTGTTGAGCCCCTTGAAGGACATTTTAGCTGGTAATATTCACATAGTATCTGCAAGGATCCACGATTATTCACCTGGAAGGTGAAGGAGAACAACGAGGTCAGATAAGACCTAGATAACCCACTAATGACAAGCCATAACTTGAAAATTTTAACAGGGTAAGTGTCAAATAAAACCTTTGCCCATTCAACTATATCACTATGCTGGCTTAAATCATCTTGACCAGAAAAGGATGCTTCCTCAGTTTCGGTTTCATCAAAATCACTTCTAAAATGTCTATCTTCACTAGGAGAGTCCTGGAAGCTGTATCCAAAAATAAAAGCACTTCATAGGGGTGGGATTTGCCGATAAAAAATACCAACTTCCAGTAAGATGTTCTCTCAATAATTTGGACACAAACAGATATAGCGCAGAGCAAAAGGGTCACAAATTTATGAGACAGATCGGAAAGAAAAAATGTACTAAAAGCCTAATAGGAAGTAATATACCTAGAGGAAGATTCAGAACTTTCGCACTGATGATATCTTAGAAGTGGCAAAACAGCATTTGGTACACCCTTTTCTACCAGTTGTTTGTTATCATCAGCGGAATTATCAAAAGCTTCAGGGACTTGCCTTCCAAATATAAATTCTTTATTGGCAAAATCTATATCATTATCAACCATACATGCCTTGTTATCACTTCCATCCTTCTTTGGGAGTACGTACCCTTCTGCAACTCTATACTCCAGCTGAGAGTTGTCACCCACGGTTCCACTAATTACAGAATCAGCAGTACTTGGTTGTGGGCTTTCTACAGTGCCATTCAGGACGTACTTAGCTGTTTCTTCCAATATGCTGGGAGGATTTTCTTCCAAAATTTCTTCCTCATCATCAATCACAAGTGAATCAAAATCAAGATCACGAACTTGCTTTGTTAACCGCTCCAACCTTTCTTCAGTGAAAATGCTAGAAAAAGGACAAATAACAAACAATGTCTCAGTAGGCACTAGCAACAGAGAAATAACAACAATGACTTGCAAAGAATCTTCCAAAGTTCAACCATACATTTACCAATTCTGCACATATATAGAGTATAGACTAGGAATAGAAAGCACCGGAAGCTGGTATACTGCTTCTTCTTGCTCATGATCATTATTACAAGCAAATGTTAATGTACAAGCACCTAAGCATACTTCCTTAATAGACTTTCTCAAGAGGTCTCTTTTATTAAGTTCTCAAAACAATGGCCAAACTCCAAAGAGCTGAAATCTACTAACGGTATCATGCTTCTGATTCCTTTAAGTATCTAAGTAAGAAGGACAGCCCGGTGCACCAAGCTCCCACTATGCGTGGGGTCCGGGCAAGGCCGGACCACAAGGGTCTATTGTACGCAGCCTTACCCTACATTTCTCCAAGACGTTGTATCTAAGTAGCCAAACTACATACTATTGAGCTATTTAAGATGTTGCTCAAATGTTTGATACAGCAGCCTAATTCCTAGATGAATTTCAGCTGAAAAATTAGCCAACATTTCATTCTGCTTCAAGGTCACCTTACTCTCCCCAGGCTCATTGATTATCTGAATGTTGATCATCTGTGTAGTACATGCTGGCAACCTCTAATAAATAACACAAGAAATGAAAAGGATATGAAGTTCATCATTTCTTTTAGAAAGGTGATAGGAAATTCATCATATGCGCAAGAGAAACCTTGCAAGGTATCAACAAATTCAGTAGCCATCCCATTGTTAACAGAAACATTGATCTTGCCTATATTGCAAGGGACGAGTGGGGGTCGGGACTTTCTTCAGAACAACACTATCAATAGAATAGGTCTCTCAAGGTAACCACACAATAAAAGTATCCAGGTAATTGAACACTACGGAGCTATTGTTCAACAAGATTCCCTAAATTAGGCCCATCAAGTTTTAACAACAACAAAAAGATCTGGACAATATAGCAAATTCGCCAGAAGAGAAACGAACCTATGTAATACACCAAAGTGAAGATCAAAAAATGGAAGTCTGGAAAGAATGCAATAACAGCGGCGTGTTGTTAAAATTTGGCGGCTAATACCCAAACTGGTATGTTGTCCATCTGAAATCATGGAAAGCAATCCAGAGGGTTTCTGAACCATTTCCTCAACTAAAACACAGCAACCGTATAGAGTTGAATTATCAGCAACCTATATCAAGAAACTTAAGTTAAAATGCATACTCCAACTGGTCAGCACCAACTCCTTTATCTAATTGCTCCTATCTTTTACATTAGGATGAGAAAAAGGGCAGAAAAAGACTGTTAGTAAAACCAAAGCTGCACATCTTTGTTTCCTTTTAGTAAGTTACTTGATGTTATCAATCAAAAAAAGAGTTACTTAATGTTGGTGATAAATATATAGGCTACACCTGATAGTGTAAGGCACTTTTTACTTTGTATTTTCAAGTATGTTGCATATTCTCATTGCATATACCTACGGCATACATGAACCTATTTAACAATAAAAAGGAACTCCTAAAACCAAAACAATCAAAAAATTGTGTAATTTAATAACGTTGTTGTAGATAGAAAATGAAATAAAAAATTGTTCCATGTGCAAATTAATGTTATGCTCAATAACAAAAGAAAACCAATTAGAAATTGACTGGTCAGAGATGTGAAGGGTCATATGATGTTATAATGCAAGGCAGATATCGCATACATGGAAGCAGAATGTCAAACGGGATACCTGAAGCCGGAACACAAAGGACAGATCATTTTGTTTAAGGTGTTCCTGGAAAAGTAGCAGCACATTAACACGTATATCTGAATACAGTAGACATTGTGTTACACCACAAAACCAAATTTACACATCAAAACACTGAAGTTAGGTTGATAATTATCAAATTGATGACAAAAGACTTACAAATATATAATTGTATTTCTAATGGAGAATAAACAACGGGACAGAAAAGTAATTTCTTTAAGGTTATTATGTTATTCTCTTGGTATGGAAAGAAAACTTTTTAAACAGGCAATACACTTCTCTAGCTCAGGAAACCATTGGGAGTTATATGTTCATCTAAGGGTTTTTTTTGGGGAGGCGGGACAGTTACTTGATAACATGGGCAAAAGAAAGGGGGAATCGTCCAGGGTGTCATAGATGAAGTTACTAATAGTTGAAAATACACCAAATACCAGATAATAAAGTATGCCTTCATTAATTTTCACATCCTTGTGTCTAGAAGAAACCTAAGTCTGATCCAAGAACAGAACACACAGAAATATGGCCAATTAATGGAACCGAGAAGATATAGCTTCTTCTGGTTCGGAATAGCCACTGCAAAGACACATATATGCTTAAAAAGAGTTTCTGGAAAAATATCCTTGCACCTGCATAAAGCCTTCAGTTGTTACTCTATGAATATCTAATTGTCAAATAATATATTAAGCCACTTATTTTTGTTTGAGAGTGTATTTTAATCAGCTTCTTCTTGGAAGTAAGCCTCTCAACAGTTTGGCTTTTCTTAATGGAATTTGATTGCAATTATCAATTCGGAGGTCATTATAGAAAGGAAGCATCACTACCTGACCCAGAAGTATTTCGTTTAACTCACTCATTGATGGAGTTCTCTCAACAGCATGAACCTGTAGCAAGATGCACCATTTTTGAACCATCAGAAAAGATCCACTGCAAGTATGGCTGAATAAAAAATGTAGAGATGCAATAGGAGAGACAGTATTTGTTTAGCCTGGCCTAAAATATATTCCAAGTTCAAGCTATAATTAATTGTATCTTTTTTTTCTCTTGATACAGAAAGGAGAATGCCTCACTAAGTTGCTTGTATCTTAAATCAACTAGTCCTTTTGTTTATGTTTCTTTTTCTTACCAAAGGTAGGAACAGGTAAATGTAAATTGCGAGATGCATGATCCATCACCTATAATATTTTGTATGCTTCAAACCAAAAGTTTGTTGCTTTCTACATCTAACTCTTTACAGAAGTTCACCAAGTGAATCACATCTGAAGCTTGAAATACTTCAAAATGTATCTCCCCGATATCTCAACATTACATGTCAAATAAAGGTAAAAGGGGGGTTGATAGGGATAACCCAACCTCTACTCCGGCTGGAAAGCAAAATGAGAGAAGATCCTTGTATTTCAGTGGCAGTGGTTTCTCTGGAGGGTAAACAAACAAGACCTGAAACCCAAAGAAGTAACAACACCTTATAGTCCATAAAAATTATACAATTCCAACTCCGTGCAAATTAAACCCTACAAGAAACAACACCTGAGGTTCAAGGTTAGGTTCCACGCGTGATTGACTTTGACCACCAAGTGCGCTTCTAAATCTCCCTGGACCATCTAGCTTTCTTGAAAAATAAAGCCTTTGAAGTGCTTGAATATCACAGTTAGGATGGAGTCCAACCACCACCATGCTCTCAAAAGACCTTGATGGCTCTTTCCAAACTCTATGATCCTACAAGCTTACAGAGTATAATTATCTAACAAAACCAAAAGAACTCTCCCCTCATAGTATAAATTGAGAAGTATATTTAACCATCAGATCCAGGAGTTTAATGTCTATCATTCACCATCATCAAAACTTCAAGCTGGAATTAGTAATTAATTGAGAAAAAATATAGAAACAAAGTAGTATTTGAAGCAACTGCTATTAAAACCAGAATTAGATCTTGAGGGGGACTTTAAATGGATAATTTAATTTCCTGCATTTTAGCATACAGCAGAAAGCTCCAGGGTTGGTCATATAGCATACCAGGGATTGCAACTGAAACCTAGCCCACTGACGCTTTTGGCTAGTTAATATTTCCGGGTTGTAGGCTCCACTTTTAACTTCAGGGGGACTGGAGAAGCCTTTCATTAATCTAGTTACTTGACGCTGAAATTTCTGAAGCTGACTACCATTATCATCTTTAGATGAATATACCACAGAAGGTCGTGGCGACCTAACGGCAGCTGCAGCAGCAGCAACTGCTCTTGCCACATCTTCCGTTGTTTGAAAAAAGGATGCACCCCAACTAGGACTACCTGACTCTTCAATATTCTCCATCTTCTCTCTTCTACAAATAAAAGCAAAAACTAAACTCAGAGGATGTGATTTCAATAACAAAAACTAAAGAACGCCTGCATTTTGGTGCAGATTACGTGTTAGTGCACACTACACCGAAAACCAACTAACGTAACAACCCAAACAGTGTAAGTTAGTCCTTACTACATAACCCATTTCAAGTTTCACCAACATTCACAGTTTTTTTTTTCTTCTTTTCATTTTGATAAGTAAGGAGAAGAATTGTCCACTTTTTAGAAGAAACTCCAAGTCCATGCTAAAGATTTACTGAAGAAGCAAGCAGTTGAAAAATAAATGAGTATGATATCCTTTATTATTCCTTCCAACTAAAATATAGCTATGCATCCTCAAAAACAATGGCTAATCATTTACAAATACTTTGTAGCAACTCAGCAGTCAAAAAGTATATTCCTTTGCAAAAAAGAACATCTCTATCATAGTATAGATCATAAAAGTTCCCATCAGGACTAATCACAAACTACTTTAGACCAGTGCTCTTCCACTATCAAGTATCAAATCCTTACAACAATTTATAAGTATATCCAAGCTGAAAAAGACACATAAAGTTGGCCACTTCTGTGAACTAACTTCTTAGTTAAGATGCTAAAGATCACAACTTTTCACCAATAGCCACTAAATTTCAACATATAAAACCCCATAAACATAACCAAATCTTTTAACAACCCATGAGAAAAAAATACCAAAAAAGGACACAAGACGTCAAACATCAGATAGATCATAATCAAGAGATACCCACATGAAATAATCTCAAGAAAATGAAAAATAAATAGAAAAAATCTCACCTTTAATTAATCGTCAAATTAGGAAAAGTCAAGAGAAAGAGTGAAATCAAATGTTTTTGGGTTTCTATCAGATAAAGGAAATAGAGATTTAGAGAGATGAAAAAAGAGTTCAATCAAGCAGCCATGACCCAAAACAGAGAGAGTATTATAATTCTTGATGTTCAGATTCTGTGGAAAAGGAAGAAACCCCCAAAGAGAAAAGGTGCAACAAAGAAAGAAGCATGTAATAATTAATATGTTTAATTAAGAGTTAGAACACAAATTAAATTTTACTTTAAAAAAAAAAAAAAAAAACTCATCAGGTGTTTCATATCCATATATTGAAGCCTGATTACATTAAAATTTGCGCTGAAAAATTTCATATTGAGATAAAGTGTTGTCTAATGAAGCGACTCAGACTTAAATCGAGATTTCTAATTAAAAATTAATCAACACAAATTAATTATACTCTTAAATAACATTTCTTTAATTTACTATTTATTTATTAAGAATTTTCTGAGGAAAATACTAAGATTATACTTTATTGGCCAAACAAAAAAAAAGTGAACCCTCGTGTATGACGAAATGATATAACGACATGAGGACCATCGTTTTTTGTTTAGGCACTATTAGTTTAGTAGATATTGATTAGATTTAATTATTTTGTATTGTAGACTTTTGGTCTTTTTCGACACACTAATAATTTCTTTTTCTTTTTCTTTTTTTTGGGGGGAGGTGGGGGCCTGGGGGGTTGGTGGGGAGCTTAGAATTATTTGACTTTGGGGATATCTAATCTAATTGTGTACAAGAATCTTATCTTTTAAGTTGTTTTCACTTTATATGTTCCCAAGTGAAGTTATAATAAGTTTATTTTTATAAATTTTGCACTGCACGGAAGACTGGGAGTGTACTATTCGGATTAAATTAAAAAATCAAATAAAATTAAATTGAATTCTAATTTGAATTGGTTTTTGGTTTGATTTTGAATTAATAATTTACTTTGTTTGATTTTTTGGTTTGATTTCGAATTTACAAAAAAAAATTATATATATGTAGAAGTAATAATATTGAATCTCTTAAATATACTTTCTAATATAAATCATAAGTAGAACTTAAAACACAATACTTATTTCAAATTGAAAATATAAATTTAATTATGTTATTAACTATTAACATAACCAAAAAAGCCAAATCGAATAGAGAAAAATCAAACCAAACCAAAGTTATTTTGGTTTGGATTGAGTTAGACTTTTTCAAATTCAAAAATAAAAAAATCCAAATCGAGTAGTATAAAACCAAACCGAATGCACACCCCTACATGGGGGGTGGGGTGGGGGATGAAATTTTATTTTTTGAGGGAAAACGGTCTTATTATATAAATTTTATTTATATTTTTAAATAATTGTGTATTTTTACCATTAATTAAGAATTTTCTATCATATATTGAGAAAGATACACCTAAATACATGTATTTTTTATATCAGATATACTAAAATAAAAAGAGATGCGAGTGAGATGGGGAGGGAGATGGTCATTTTTCTCATATACATGTGAATCACACTAGATACACATATGTATATGTAGTTGATGTGATTCACATGTAGTTGGGATATCAGATATATAGGAGAGTGGCGAGCAAGATTTGTTTATGTATCTCATATACATATGAATCCACTTGGATACACTGTATCTAGAACAAATTACACGTAGTTTTGACTCATATATCATAAGATATATGTAGTTGGACATATCTGGACACACCAAAATCATTCGTAATATTACAAACTAGAGTATATATAAATAATTAGATCCTAAATTAGTGAATTTTTGTAATTTCCTTATTATTGATCTCACAAATGGACATATGCTTAAATTTACTAAAAAGAATCGTTTTTTACAAGCCAGAAAAAAACATTTTTATAACCAAAAATAAATAAAAACTTTAGTACTGCCCCATTTGAAAATTTGTTTGAAATTGTTTCTTTTATTAGGTTATTACATATACATAAGTTATGTGTGTGATTTTGGGAATAACTATTTTTTAGATATGTGTATTGAGTTATGTGCGAGCATATCTAACGAAATACATAATTTATATAGAAAATGTATATAATAATATATTTAGTATAATTTAATAAGTGAGGTATAGAAAAAATTGAGTGTACACAAATTTTATTTTTATTTCATAAAAATAAAAGGTTATATTTTATAAATCCTCAATAAATATAAAAGGAAAGCTTTATATTATAGATATAAGATATGTATATTGTGTTTTAAGCATCAACATAAAGTATTGACTTGAAACTCTTCAAATCAACTTAAATGAGCTCAATTTTTTTTTTAATAATAAGCTTGATTTCGATATATGATTTAAATTATATTTTAAGTAAATTATATATCAAGGAATATAGAACAAGTTTTATATAATTAATTAATATGGAATTGTGGATTGACGCATGGTGACTTGTGGGGTGTGTTGGGGTTTGGGTGGGGGAGGGAATTATTGGGGAGATTATTGGATATTGTCTGGAACATATTAAGATGAACCATCAATTCTAGAGTCTCTTTAGATAAGCTCATTATTTTTCGCTTATAAGTTAAAAGTGATAAATTAGGAATTTAATTTATTATTTTTAATTTATTTTTATTTTTTGAAATTTAAAAGTTAGTGTTTAAAGTGACAACTATTTTTCTTAGAAAAGTAAATATTTAAAAACTTAAAATTTCACTTACCTCACGGTCAAACTTGATCTAAAGTCGTTTCTTTACCTTCCTTGTGATCTTCCATCCAATGACTCCTAATCTATTCATAATATACATCATCAAAACAATTATACACATCGTAGTCAATCCTATATTTCTAGGCAAAATACAATGTCAAAATTAATAAAAAGTCAAATCTCTGTCAAATTAGTCAAATTTTGAAATAATTGTAGAGCTAATTTGTAATCAAGTTTAATTTTGAGATTCTTACATAATTGTACATGTGACAACACAAACTCCAATAAAAATGACTGCATGTATATGTAATGTATCGATATCAATGTTGTATAAATAGTGTATAACTTTGTATATATGATGTATAATCATTTATCAGAGTGTATGTACATTTATATGCGTTGTTTATACAATATTTATACATTACAACAATTCAATTTTCTCAACACGCTAATTTTTATATAATTCCAACTAAATCAAATCTCCTCTAAATAGTCTCAAATTTTAAATATGATTTTCTCTCAAAACGATTCATCTCATCTTAATGGTCACTCTTTTCTCAATTTCTAACGGATTACTAAAAAGATATATTTGCATTCTATATATAGTAGCAAGATTAATGGTGGTCTAGCAAATGGTTGAAATTTTTTCGTTTATTAATTGTTTGAAGAACTTTAAAGACAAGATTAAAAAACAATGGAATATATGATGTAAATTCTTGACCTTTTTTTTGTTTATTAATTGTTTGAAGAACTTTAAAGACAAGATTAAAAAAACAATGGAATATATGATGGAAATTCTTGACCCCCCCCCCCCAATTTGTGTAATAAATGATAATTGAGTTATTAAGATAAGAAATTTGACTCATTTGTCAAAAAAGTTTCCTATAAATTTTAGTTAGAATTTCTAGGCCAAATAATTAATTTTCCAAATTAAGAGCTATGTCTAAATATTCAATTTTAGACGCATAATTCTATATATGGTTCAAATCTAATCAATATTAAGTAGAATCATAAATGGATGTTAGGAAAATATTTACGTGGTAGGAAGTATTCCTGTAACACATCACAATCGTGATAAATGCATCGCGTTCGCGAATGCTTATTCTAGTCCATCGTGACCTAGTGTCCCATAATCACGATACACCAAATAACAACAAAAAACTGCAACTATGTTTTGGGCTTGATTTGTTCTGAAAAAATGTGTGGGTCCTACCTCTTTCCTACTATCCTACTTTTAACCCCAATCCCTCTTTTTTCCCTTTCTTTCCTATCAACCTTTTCTATTTCTCATTTTTTGTAAGTCTTCGTTCAATTAACTGATTAGTTTTTTCAATTGTGAATGTTATTTATCCAATGGAGTACCTTTTATCATTTACATATTTATTTTATTTTATTTGATAATTGATATGTGTATTAATTTTAAATTTTTTATTATATCAAAAATTTGAGAAGGAAAAATGAAAGAGGAAATTATTAGTGGATGATAAAATTTTCACTCACGAGATAAACGTCTAGGTAGTCAATCAACTAAGCTATTAAAATCTCTCATTTGATACATGCATATATGTTTTATTGATCGATTTTTCACTTAGCAAATCAAATTATTTATCATTTTTTATATTAATAAAGTATAAATATTTGGTTAATAAATCAATTTTTATATTATAACAAAGTAGATTATAATAAATATTTGTATATAAAAAAAATTAAATTTATTTTCGCACTATGGTTAATACTTTTTAGGGAAAATGCATAAGTACCCCCAATCTATGCCCAAAATCCTTGAGACACACCTAACCTTTACTAAGGTCCTATTACCCTCGAACTTATTTAATATATAATTTTCTACCCCTTTTCGGCCTACGTGGCACTATCTTGTGGGCCCAGCGCGTGCTGACATTTTTTTCAAGGATAGTGCCACGTAGACCGAAAAGGGGTAGAAAATTATATATAAAATAAGTTCGGAGGGATAATAGGACCTTAGTAAAGGTTAGGTGTGTGTCAGGGATTTTGGACATAAGCTGGGGATACTTATGCATTTTCCCTACTTTTTATATGATTATTCACCATAAACTAGATCAGATCTAATTATATGAAATAGTGTAGCTTTTACATCATATTTCAAAAAAGTTAAATTTACATTTATTGTAATATGCTTCAAATCAAACTCAAAAAATGAGAAAATCAAAAAATAAGATTTTATTTTTGATTTATAATATTATAAAAATTGATTAAAAAATGATTTTATTAGTACTAAAAATAACCAATGAAACATATATACATGTACCAATGGAGAATTTTAATAGTAGCTTAGTTGATCGTCTATCTAAACGTTTATTTCGTAGGTGAAAATTTTATCCTCCATCTTGTAATTTTCTCTTTCATTTTTTCATCTCATATTCTTGATAAAATAATTTTTAATTATTTTAAAATATCTATCAATTATCAAAATGAGAAGATAAATATATTATAAATAATTAAAAAAATTGGGTAAATAAAATTCACAAATTGATCAGAAAATTAAATAGATAATTAAAAAAATAAAACGTATAAAGAAAGAAAGGGGAAAAAGTAGAGTTGACTGCTAAGGGGTAAAAAGGCAGGAGAGAGACAATGAGATAGGACCCACATATTTTTTTATTAAAAAATAATTCCTCATACACCAACACATCCAACACATATCTATGTTTCTCACACCATAAATTTTTTCTATAACAACCTATAAAAGTTCCAAATATATATGATTTGGAGCACGAATATTCAGAACAAGGGGTAACGTTGTTAACAAAAAAAAACATATTGATTTGACGCGAACAACATGTTCATGTATACATTTACTAATTTTGCACCCATTCCATTAACAATTCAAAAGTTTTGTTGTATCTATATTATCCTAATGGTAGTTAATAGCAAATTTCTCCAAAATAGGAAGGACTTTAAGATGTGAAAATCAATAAATAGACATTGTACCTACTCCAAATATGAATCATTAATATTTTCCTCTTTGGTTTGATAACCACTTAGGCCGGCCAAACACCTAGTCTTCTGGATGCCCATCATTTTCTTCTATTTGAAGTTCTATAATAATGCCTTTGAATGAATTTGTCAATTATATATGTTGATTATTATGAGATGTACTCATTTGGTAAATATGTTTTAATTGGACCACCATATGTTACTGCTTACCATGTAGATGTTAGTTTACTGTATCTTTCTTTGAAATCTCAAGTAACATATGGGGTCTAACGTGAATCTATAATATTATTTATATTTATTACTACTATATGAAAGACTCATATGTTGGTCAATAGGTGTGCTTGTAGAAATAAAATTCATTTGAATGGTATTTTTGTCATTTTAGGTGAAATATTTTTGCACTTTTCAAATTCTACCCTATGTGTCACAATCTAAAGTCGTTAGTAGTCACTACAACTCACGCACCATAACTTCCATTTCATTTCTAGAATATAATATAGAAAAGCTCCATTTCTAATAAATAGAATATAGTATTTTTTTTATTTCGTTGATTTTGATTTGACATAAAATTTAAGAAAAATAAATAAGTATAACTAGATAACGTGACTAAAGAAGACGGTAGAAGCATACATCTCTTCGTTGATGTATATACATGCAAACTAGGTAACTATTAAGCGGGCGAAGTGGCTTTTATGGCATGGACTGCGCCTTGCTTCGTTTGATAGTGTGACATAACTTGTAATCCAATCACATGCCACTCTAAAGCCTGAAAAATTGTACACTTTAAGTAAAGTGTACAATTTTTTATTTTTTATTTTTAAAAAAGAGCAAGGATTGTTCCTGGCCTCTTTGCCTCTTTACTTCAAACAAAGAACATGCCCCCCATTAAATAAATACTATATACAATTTGACTTTCACTAAAAAAAAATTATAATATGAAAGTCCAATAATACCTAATATTTGAGTTGTGGGGAAGATCATAATGCACTTACGTGATCGAATATCTCAAAAATAAGAACATCAAAAATCAAGCAGAGAGTCGAAGCCTAGTAAAAGATATCCCTCTAACTTCCTAAAGCCTAGTCGAAGCCTAGTAAAGAATATCTCAAAAATAAGAACACCAAAAAGCAAATCCATAATTGTTTTTGCCGAATCTAATAGTAATTTTTATTTGAATAATATATTTATATTAAGAAATTCATCATTAGATATAAAAGTCAAATGTTAGTACTTAAAATTATTGTTCTAAAATTTATATAATTAATAGCTCTGCTTTTGGATTAAGAACCAATTTCCTGTGGACAAATGTACAACTACGTTAGGACCATCCTAAGCGACCTATCTAGATAAAACGTATGTTAAAGTTTTTAATGACACAAAAAGTCACGTTACTATACAATAAGCAATCGAAAAATGGTTAAATTATAAAGGCAAGAAAACAAGCTTAAAATTGACAAGAAAAGGAGAAGGAGAGTAAGAGCATGTTTGAACTGGTTTAAAAGTTGATTAAATCTATTTTAAAGTCATTTTTAATTTTTGAGAGTGTTTGATAAAATTTTAAAAATACAACTTAAAGTATGTTTAAAATGACTTTAAAAAAGTTAAAAATTAAAAGTAGGTAGACCCTAACTTTTCATTTTTTAACTTATAAACTTTAGTTTGACTTATTAAAAACTACTTTTTATTAGGTTAAGCCAAACGGGCTCTATAGCATTGGCCACTTCAGCATGAGCAAAAGTAAATATTTGTTTATCTTTTTTCTTTTTGTGCAATAAAAGAAAACATTGTTTTAAAGGCAAAATATTTTTGAAGATTATTATTTATCGTATTAAATATAAACTTTCATGTTTTACAATTGGGAAAATGCATAAGTACCTCCCCCAATATATGTCCGAAATCTCAGAGACACACTTATACTATATTAATGTCCTATTACCCCCCTGAACTTATTTTATAAATAATTTTCTACCCCTTTTCCGCCTACGTGGTACTATCAACCAGATAACTTGAAAAAATTGTCAACACGCGCTGGGTCCAGAAGATAGTGTCACGTAAGCCGAAAAGGGGTAGAAAATTATTTACTCCCTCCGTCCCATTTTATGTGGCAACATTTCCTTTTTGGTCAGTCCCAAAAAGAATGTCACATTTCCTTATTTGGTAAGTATTTAAAGGTACAATTCCTTTTTTATCCTTGTTGGTCCCACTTAATCTTGAAAAGAGTACT
>JAJOOS010005801.1:0-18191 GCA_029582725.1 Solanum chiquidenum
TTCTGGCATTCATCCTCAATGATCAAAGCATAAGCTTGATTCAGAGAAGGTTCAGAAGTCTTCATGAGAATCTGTCGTCTGGCTTGATCGTAAGAATCCTTCAAACCTCCTACAAACTGTAGTAATCGTTGTTGTTGAAGGTGTTCCACATACTCCTTACCTCTAACACAACCACAATCAGGGGAAGGAACCACTGCATCAAACTCAGACCATAATTCCTTCAGCCTTGTGAAATATTCAGCCACAGTACTTGTTCCTTGATTAATTGAATTGATCTCCTTATGCAACTGATAGATCCTCATTCGATTGACCTTATCAAACCTCTCTTTCAAGTCTTCCCAGACTAAGAAAGCATTCGAGGCATATACGATTCCACTAAGAAGTGAAGGTGCGACTGTATTCATAATCCATGAAAGAACCAGTGCATTGCAGGTCTCCCAGTGTTCGTGATGCTCATCACGTACTGAATCCTTCTTGCAAGCACCTGTAATGAAACCTAATTTCCCCTTCGCCTGTAATGCTATTGTCATCGATCTTCTCCATATGCCGTAGTTTTCCGATCCTTTTAGCTGAACAGGAATAAGAACAGTACCAGGAGTATCAGATGGATGTACATACAACGGATGGTTATGATCAATTCGGTCCGCCATTGATGAAAATCTCAAAACAGAGAATAATGAAAGAAGAAGAAGGAGAACAGAGAAAGAAAGAAAAAAGAGAGAGATCTAACAGATCCCATGCTCTGATACCATGTTGAGAAAGCTTACAGTCTTCTTCAATGGAAGCTGTAGCTATGGAGAATTAAGAGAGAAAAGGAATTGAAAGCAAAACTGTAATTGTTTATTCTATCACTTTGTTTACATTGTATGTACTAATACGTATATATACAGATTACAATGAGATACTCCACTCAACTCTAACTAACTACTGACACAATTAACTAACTAATATCTTGACTGACAGCTGGCTTCACATTCTAGAACCTTCATCTTCACAGTTACCATGCTTTTATGTTTGAGTAAACTCCTAACAGAGAACAATCATAAAAAAAGACCAAATGTTTGAGGTTTGAGGTCTAGGTGCATCTTATTTGGAGCTTATGAGTCCCTTAACTGGAACACCTTGAGATGTGCTTTATCAGTCTAATTGTTTTCATTTCAAACTTCTCCATTTCTTTTGTATGGGTATTAGGCAGTCGAAAATTAAGTACAGATGTATCTCTATACTGTTTTTTGGTGTAGCATGGCCACCACAAATGTCACATAAGCCATGGAATTTTTTTTTCTGTTCTTTACTTTGTCAGTAGTACTACTCCTCTGCAAATTTTCTGCAGCACCTGCTGGTTGCTGGATTATCAATATTATAACCTTTTAGCAATAAAAACAAGATGGCTGTTGAGCATATGTTGGTCTCTTGCGTTGTTATTTTTTTTACATTATTAGTTATGTTCTGTGTGGGATTCTTTTCCCTTTTTTCGATATGTTTATTTGTTTAGGTTTCTTTGCATTAGACTTATTCTTAGCGATCTGCCTTGGGAATCTAAGTGCTCAGTTGCAGAATACTTTGGCTCTCTGGAGTATTAAAGAGATATAGTACGTTGAGGTTATACTGCTATCTGTAATAAAGAAGTTTGACATAATTATTTGACACAATGTTATGCATTTGCTAAAATATTATCATAACAAGGAGCAGGAATAATGCTCAAATATCATCCGTTCTCTCATTTTGCAACCTTTGATTATACTAGAGATATGGATGTCCAGTACATTAGGCATTGTGTTTGAATATGGTTGTCGAGTGAATTTTAATATCTTTGAATATGACCAAGAGTATATTAGGTCAAACACATAAAATGATTAAGTTGTGAGTGGATACACTCCTGAAATTTCAAAACCAACAACACTTGGCCCTCCTCCCTTCCCCAAATATAATGAAAATCCTCTACAAATATCTACAGTTTCTTACTCCTTTATTAATATTTTATTTCACATATAATAGCTGATATTCAGATAATTTGATTTACTTCAAGTGAATTGTGTCAACATTTTGTTTCTTAAAACTTCCATTTTTACCTCTGCCAAGTTTTAAAAGTATGTTATCGTGGGTATCTAATGATCCATGCCCCTAGATATATGTTATAATACCAGGTGGATACTTGAAAATCCTCTGAAATAAGAGGAATCTTTGAAGTGTGCAGTAATTGTGAGAAAATGTTTTTGTACAACAGCTGAATATCTTAAGCATTCAACAACTTTTTAATCCACCTTACATTTGCACAAGAGATCATATTTTGCTCTCAAAGGGCTTCTACCAGAAGTAAATAGTCATATAAATTAATGTTATAGGGGTATTTTAAAATAATCTAATTTATGATAAAATGTCTACAGGAGCGGAATCAACTAATTTTGGGATTGCGAATTAGTGATTGATATATAAAAGGTCTACAGGAAAATGTTTGATTGAGAATGCGTCTGTATACTGTGCTAACTGCTAAGTATTTAAATTTTATTTTGAAATCTTTTCATTTGAACTACTGTGCTTGTATCTTAGGTTGGCGCTTTAGTGTTTTGGCTCATTAGTATGCAGGAAATGAATTCATATGTGAAGCATATTTATGGTGGTTTTGTTATCCAAGTTGAAGTTTGAAAGTTTATGCTAATAATTGCTTCCTAACTTGCAATGTGCAGCTGCAGCTGTCACTGCTAAGTCATGGGATAAATTGATATTGAGCAGTGATACTCCTGTTCTTGTTGAATTTCATGCCACTTGGTGTGGCCCCTGCCAGATGGTTCACCGGGTAATTGATGAGATTGCAGGTGAGTATTCAGGGAGACTAAAATGCTATGTACTCAACGCAGATTGTGAACCAAAAGTTACTGAGAACTACGATATCAAGGCTGTCCCTGTGGTGTTACTGTTCAAGAATGGGGAGAAATTTGAGTCTGTTATCGGAACAATGCCCAAGGAGTTCTATGTGGCTGCCATTGAAAGGCTTCTATCTTCATAATGAGAACGTCATGGTAGCATATGCGCAAATTGGATAACTCTCTCCTTCTATTTAAAAATTATCTTCCTCGCTGGTGCCTTGTAATTGCATTTTCCTTTTCTATGAATCATCTGCTCGTTTTCCTCAACATTGACTGCTCTCCGTGAAAGCCTTCCTGCTTCTTTCTTCACAATGAAATTTGTATAGGGTCGGTGGACTTGTGAATAGTGACTGCATTAGTTTACTAAAGATGTCCTGTTTCCTGGACGTGTTTTTGTTGTTGTGACTAGTGACTAGCCCTGAGCTTTCTTGAGATGAATATTATTAGTAGTAATATTTTGCTCCAAGTACTTTAACACATGGTATCTAGTAAGCCAACACGAGATGATAACTAGTATAACATATGATAAAATTGACAATTTTGGACAATATGGGGGACAATTTTGTAAAATTTCCATTATGTTTAGTATCATTCAAAAGAGGAGCACTAAATTAAGGCGTTTTATTTCTTAACCATAATTAACTTATAGATACTCTTACCTTATTTTGTTACTTAACTGAGGTTATCTTCGCTGAATGCTTATCCCTAATTAGCACAATTCGTTGTGATTGAGCAATAAAATTTGTTTGATGATATAAGTTATTGTAAATAATTATGATTAAGCAATATTAATACCTATAAAGACTAAAATTATCTTTTTATGAATAGGTGTGTTTAGTACAGATTTTAAAGTAATAGAAATTGATCATAATCACAAATAAATTATAATTAAATAATGATTTTATTGATCAATATTTATGAGTATAATAACTTGATGGGTTTCCTACAATATATTTGATTGCAAAATAGGTTTGAGATAAATAATATTTGATATTTTGATTTTTTGTTAATATTCAAGATTTATGGGATATTTGAGATTTTGATCACTTCGTTAATATGCAGGAGTTTATGAGATCTAAAGTGCATCTTTTTTATGGTATGCATTAGGGTTTAGGATAAAGTAATCTTTACTTTATAGTTTGAAGATGGATTGAACTTGTCTAGAGTTGTATTTGTATATTAAAGGCATAATAGATACACACATTATTTAATTTAAACTCACTTGATATTTATATCCATCAACTATGAAGATACGTAAAATAAATACAAATAAAAACATGTGTAATACGTGTCAATTTGAAACTTGTCACACTTATAGTTAGAAGACATTTGACTGTGAGTTAAAAAACATATTTATGTATTTTGCGAATGTCGGTTTTATTACTAATATAAACCGCGCAGCAGCGGCCCATATTACAATTCCGATGTCACTAGTTCCTAGAAGCGAATGAAGAATTAACAAGTGTAGTGAAGAAAACTCAAAAACAGTGTCTTTTGGGGGTTTCGTTCTGAAGAAGAATCAGCATCTCTACTTTGCAGCTCATCGATTTTATCGTCTTCTGGTACTCGCTCCCCTCTCGTATACGTATTTGCTAATTCTATGTAGGGTTTCCGTTATTTGAATTCCACACCACTTGGTGGGATCTCACTGGCTATGTTGCTATTGTTTGCACAATTTTTATTTTTTAAAAAAACTTCTTTGATTTCTTGAATAAGATGTTAACGTTAGTTTCTTGGATGCCCTTTAATTTACCCATGAGTTAATCCAAAGGCTTCCAGTTAAATTTAGGAAAATACTGTTTTTAATTGTCCGAATTGTTGAAATTTATGGGATTTACCTGAATTAGAGACGAATGGATACATGAGATTCATATAGTTGATCGGAACTAGTTTGGGATTGGGGTTTAGTTGATTGTTGGAATTTCTATTTATTTATTTATCTATTGTGTTTTGATCAGATCAGTTTTTACTACAGGAATTTTTTCTAATTTACTCTGGAAATTCTTCAGTCTTTTAGCTGGCTTTTACTTAGTATTTGATGTTTTGAGAATTCAAGATGGGTCTTTTTTTCCCCCCTTTGATGTGGGTTCTAAGTCCCATAATCCATTACAAAATATGCTAAGATAGTTTTACTGAGAATTAAAGAGTCCATTGTTAATCTGTTCTAGCTTTTATACTGCTGAAAAACGTTATTGTTTTTTCATCCCAAGTAAATTATGGTGACTGCTTGTGAATTGATTATTCATGAGTCTGCTTCAGTATTAATGCAAGTGTTTGGAAATACTTCTATTTAGATGGAATTTTGTGTCTAGTGATTCGTCTAGCTTGTTGCTAGTCGCTCATTTTGTTGGCCATATACAGGTAACCTGGGACTACACAATCATTAGCTGAAACACTGATGGAACTTCCTCCTACATCATCTTTTGGATTGTCATCAGAGTCCTCGGAACAAAGTGGGAAGCTGATGGCAAACGCAAATGCGAAAGCACTAGCAACTTTCTCCCTGCAAAGCCAAAATTCTTCACAGGGACCGGTGGCAATTCTTTGGGACATTGAGAACTGTCCTGTTCCAAGTGATGTACGCCCTGAGGATGTGGCTGGCAACATTAGAATGACTCTGCGGGTACATCCTGTGATCAAAGGAGCAGTTACACTGTTTTCTGCCTATGGAGATTTTAATGCGTTCCCGAGACGATTAAGAGAGGGATGCCAGAGAACTGGTGTTAAACTTGTAGATGTCCCCAATGGCAGAAAGGATGCAGCTGACAAGGCCATCTTGGTTGACATGTTTCTTTTTGCTCTTGACAATCCTCCACCCTCGTCCATTATGCTAATATCAGGAGATGTTGATTTTGCTCCTGCACTTCACATTCTTGGTCAACGTGGATACACTGTGATCCTTGTCATTCCTTCAGGGGTTGGTGTTTCGTCTGCTTTATGTAATGCAGGGAGGTTTGTATGGGACTGGCCAAGTGTCGTTCGAGGCGAAGGCTTTGTGCCTCCTGCAAAGGCCTTAATGCCTTGTCGTGGTGGTGTTTCAGACATTACTGGGATTCTAATGGGGTGTTGCCAGATTAATGACAACCCAGATGGTCAGCATGAAGATGAAGCAATACTGTATAGGGGCCTCTCACAGAGCTACTATAATGCAAGGGAGTTCTCAGTGATATCACATTCTCTGGCTGAATATAATACCACTGCAATTTCCATGCCATGTTATCCTACGGGTATGAGAACTCATAGCCTTCCTTCTGGTTTAAATGAAGTTTCAGCTGGAGGTCCATCTTCACATGACCAGAGTGACTTGACATGGGTGCAGCCTGGGGATATAAATGGTTTGAAGGGGCAGGTGGTGAAGTTGCTTGAATTATCTGGCGGCTGCTTGCCTCTTACACGAGTTCCTGCAGAATACCAGAAAATTTATGGGAGGCCTCTTTACGTTTCAGAATATGGCGCAGCTAAGCTTGTGAATCTTCTCAAGAAGATGAGTGATGCAATTTCTGTCGGGGGGAAAGGCCAAAAGAAGTATGTCTACCTCCATAATTCATGTGCTGTACCAAGTGCTCCCCCCATAACTATATTAAAAAGAGATAACAAAGGAAAAGGAACACAAGAGGGAAATGCCGATATTGTGACTGGGGTTGGATCTTCAGATGAGTTCTCTGATGATGAAAGAGGACCCATAAAAGAGCATGGGGGGAGCTGTGAGAAATCTAATATGGTTGAAAAAAGCCTTGAAAATTTCAAGTATGAACTTCAAGAAATACTTGTTAGCTACTCTTGCCGGATTTTTCTTGGTTGTTTTGACGCAATATATCAACAAAGGTACAAGAGGCAATTAGACTACAAGAGCTTTGGAGTGGTTGAACTTGAGCAGCTACTAGCAAAAGTGAAAGATGTAGTGATTGTGCAAGAGGAGCCCGTTAGTAAGAGGAAGTTTCTGGCTGCTGTTGGTGCCTAGAAGTGTTTATCGTTTATTTCTTGACTATTTACTATCTTAACTTCCTCGGGACTTATGCTGAGGTATTTGTTGTTGCTACTTTGTCCTTGTCATTTTTTTTTTCTCTCTTCAGTATGACAAAGAAAAGCTGAAGTCATGTTTGTCATTTCTTCTTCATCATGACTTAGTTTGTTCTATAATGTCAGAAGTTCCTATGTAACACCAGAACAACGGGGGATCTCTGTGTATATTTGTCTCCTGTTGCTTTCATCTAAATACATGCTAGAAGGTGTAAATTATTCAAGCTAGTTTGCGCAGGTGCTCTTTTTCCTCATCATGGCACATATCAATAATGGGCAAGATTCACTTTTTTATGGATTCTTCTTTTTTGCCGTATTTAACTTTGGATCTGAATTCTGCTTCTAAATTCAGTGAGATGCCTATCTCTTCCCCATATTTACCCAAGTCTATAGAATTAGTCAAAGTTTTCCGTAAGTGTATTTGCTTTGGGAAAACACTCTATAGCTCATCTCATTTTTTTTCAAAACTCTTTGCTGCAAAGAGACTATTATCAAAGGTAAGCAATCTGGCTGTCCGATTTTGAAACCTTTGGGTAAACTGAGTTGGCTTCAACTTAACTATGACTGGGCTTCTGTTCTCATTTTACTTCAAGAGCGTTTCTTAAATATATTACTTTTGTTGTTATATTTTTAGATAGAAGAGAAGGATATCTTACCAGTAGGATTGAGTCAATTTGGTGGGAGTAGTGAAAGTCTACCCTTTTGTCAAGGCTCTTAAGCTTAGTCAGGGGAAAAGAGACTAGAACCGTATCTAGTTTGCTCCAAAGAGTTTTTGGTAATATTTTAAGTAACTTATCAGTCTATATGCTGACACTTGCTGAAGTTATTCTATTCTTGCTAATATGGGGGTCTAGCTAGTTGCATTAAGCTGCTCTTCTCAGGTATTTGCCATATGTTGAGAGTTCAAAATGGAGATACCAAATCAATTTGCAACATTTTCGAGGCATATTAATCCATATTTCCATTTTTGTTTGTTACATTTAATTGCTGAGCACTATGAAAGGACAATTGTGGATGTATTCACCTGTTAAGGAGAGAAGCAAGCTTCCATGACAGGAAGCATTGCATGCTGGCCGTGTGTCTGAATTACAGCTGCATGCCAAATTTATACGTCCCGGCATAACTTATTACTAATGTGAAATTCTTAGTGTCATTTTTTAGTGTTGCTTTCTTAGTTACATCCGGGTTGCGTATCCTAATAGTAATGTGAGATTTTTTTGCGTTACTTTTTAGTGCTGCTTTCTTAGTTAGCATCTAACGTTGTCATCTTATCTGTCATGGCATTTCCAGCTTAAGCCTTGTCGCATTGGAGGGATGTTGAAGTTAGAGAAGGCCCTGTCGCCTTGCAAAAGCTCCCACAATGGTGTCAATTATGGCAGTCCAGTCTTGCAAAAGTCGAATCATTTTTGTCACGTCTTTCAGTTTGTTTATGGTTTGTGTATCAATTTGAAGGTCCTGCAGAAGTCTAATGGGCAAAGATAATAAACTTCTGATTGGATAACAAGGGATAAAGGATACAGGTCCCAAGTGATCGATAGCCTTATTTACTGTTATTCGTACTGAACTTTAAGTGCAAGTTGGGCAGAGCCATAAAGGATTGAATCTGGTCGTGTGAACATCTAAATTGGTGGAGATATGCAACAAGCATGACTATGACAAGACTTAGTTGGGTCTCAGCAGCAATAGCATATGGTCGTAGGGTCCATATGATCATGTCATATACAGTAACTTGAACAATCGGTCAAGGACTTGAGTCATATGGTTGCATGCGCTTTGATGTTGCTCCTTGAGGTGTAAAGTTTGTCATGAAACTCCAACCGTTTTCATCCTTTAGATTGTTTCATTCTGCAGAAAATGGTGGCAATAGTTTAATCACATACTTTGGATATTTAAGCTAGAGAGGGCTAGGAGCACTTGCTCCATGTAACAGATGCTTTTACCACATGCAGAAGCATTACAGAAGAGGGTTCTGAATTCCCAAAGGTTCTGTTTTTAAAAGGGATGTTGTCTAACAGCTTCTGTTGCTGTTTGTTAATGTTAAGCTTGGAGCTATTTGTTTGCTTCTGTGTGGAACATTTGTTCTGTAAGGCAGATTATGCTGTATAATTGACTGGAAGGATTGTTGTATATCCCTTGCAGATGTTCATTTGTCAGCAAATTGTCATATGGTCTGTATTACTTGAATATTAATTAAATTGGTTTCTTGACTTTCTTCTTCCCTCCTCCCATGGCAAGTTTATTATGTATTAAGTATGCAACACCCCTCCTTGTTCAGGCAAGGCTTGAGAAACTTTTTTCTATACCATGTTTGACTGTATGATACTAATGGCTTCTTTGTTTGCTGCATGTTGATATTTTTTTTCTGTTTAAAACTTTTAGCCTATTTACCATGTCGGAATTATAAGGTAATTGTAGTTTAAGTTTTGAACTTCAATTTTCTTGTTGTTGACCGTGGAGTGACAATGATACTCTTTATGTGCAACAGCATAACAAATATCTTGTACAGTGAAAGAGTTTTTGTTCTTAACTGATGTCAGTACTCAGTACACACCAGCTAAAAGCTATTAGTATGAAGCCAACTTATGAATAGAAAAAAAGAAGCAGGAAAGACATGAACGAATGAATCAAAATTAGCAACAAGTATCTGAGAAAGATGCAGGAAAGGAAAACAAAAGAAGAAATCAAAGTTCATCTTGAGAATGTGATATGCAGCAAGATTGACAAAATGTATCCAATCCATATCATCTCCAATGTAAATGTCCAATAAATGTCACAGCTGTTGTTAAAAGCTTTCTTTTATTTCCAGATTAGCCCCGCAAACAGCAAGTTCTTCTAATGTTGGAAACATACACGTAAAGAGAGCACAAGCCAGCAAGTTCACAATCCAATCACTTACAAGAAATAACAGCCTGGAAAGTGCTAAAGAATGTTAAACACAACAAACCAAACCAAACCAAAGAGAACAGGAAAACTACAGTTGTTAGTTACTACCTCTCCAAGAAAATTCATGGAGGAAAAAGAATACAACTCTTATAGCCACAGGCTTCTTTGCAAGGAAAAAGTTGTTTGGTGGAAATGAAGCAAACTGCATGGACCTATGGATTACAGCCTCTGGATCGTGTGCACGCTACTTATCAATGTCAGGATGGTGAAGTCAGTAACCTTAAAACTCTGATATGTAATGGTTTTACAGTTAAAATCTGCTCAAGAGATAGTTAACAGTCGAAAGGGTGGAGGGATGGGTCCATTACCCACCGAGTTTGAACCATGCATCAGCTGGTCCTCGGGAATTCCTCGGATATAAAAAAAAGAAAAAGTTAATAGTCAAAGCAGTGGTCTCAAATAACTGGTACATTAGAGTGGAGACTGGGGAGGGCTGGTTTCAATTAGGAAGCTCCTGCTACAATAGGATCTCGATGTACTTGACGACGAAGCTAGACACCTTCCATCACCATTGTGAAATATTCCCTCACCTTTGTGCAGCCTAGACCTACTTGTTCTTCCCTTTCCTTCAATCTCGTCGTAGTCTTCATCGTCCATAGATTCAACAAAGCCACTGTGCATTGGGTCTGCACACTCATACAAAAGCCTAAGGACCTGCTTGATTGAAGGACGAGCCCGTCCTTCTTTCTGAGTACACCATCTAACAATTGCTAAAAGGGTCTGAAGTTGATCAAAGTCATAAGAATCTCCAATGTTAGGATCGACAAGCTCAGTTATCTTAGATTCTGATGTCATGAACATTTCGGCCCACTCTATCAAATTTTTGTTATCTTGAATTGCCCGTCTCCCTGTGATTAATTCCAGTAATACCACTCCATAACTATATACATCACTTTTCTCTGTAAGCTCTTGGGTGATGACATACTCGGGATCCATATAACCTAAATAACAAAGCAAAGTTCTCTCTACATCATCAAGGTAATGAATGATGCTTGAATTTTACTCAATAAGTAGACTTTTCCCCAACCTGGAGTTCCCTTGATCTCTGTGTTTACTGGTTCAAAGCAAATAGAACCATCCTTTGAAGCATGTGCAAGGCCAAAATCTGCAACCTATCATATTACAAGAGTTAAAAGAATAATCTGCTCTGCCAACAGATCTTATAAAGCAGTAGGGAATATTTTAGAGTTAATTTTTCACCAATTCAGTAGGCAAGAACAAAAGAAAGATTTGGCATTCGTCCTTGTAGTAAAAGGAAGTTAGGTTCACTCTTGAATTAATGTAAGTTACCTTTGCAACAAAGTTTTCATCCAATAATATATTGCTTGATTTGATGTCCCTATGGCACAGTGGAGGATCACAATAGAAATGAAGATATTCCTACATGGAGGTAACAAGAAATAAGCGCACTGAATGTTAAGCAGCTTATAAAATTATAACAATTGGACAGAGTAAAATAAAAATTGTACCAGAGCGTTTGCAACATCAATAGCTATTTGAATTCTAGTACGCCAGCTGAGGGGAGTTGTACCTGGATCTTCACATATATTTAGAGGAACAATCAAGCAAATCAACAACTACTTTAAGATGGAACAGTAGTCAAAGATGCACTATGTATTTGTCAACAATAAATAACAGACTAGTTACTGATGTTAAAGGCTAATTTTTTGTTAAAATTAAAATCAGCAAATAAGACTCGAAGATTAAGAGCATACTGTGAAGCTGATCCTTTAAGCTTCCACTTGGCATATACTCATACATGAGAAACCTGCTCCATGATAAATGTTCAGTATCGAAAAGAAGATATTAATACGTGAACTAGTTAATAGATCACCTTACATTGAAAGCTGGACAAAGAGACAAGGTAGTAAAAATGAACAGAGAAATTTGCAAGTATGATTCCCAAACCTCTCATGCCTTTCAGTGCAAAAGCCCCTTAGAGCAACAAGATGGCGATGATGCAGTCGAGCAAGCAGTTCTATTTCTCTGCAAAACTCATCCTCAGCCTGCTCAGAAACCTTGTTCATTCTTTTCACTGCTACCACGGAACCATCCTTAAATTCAGCTTTGTATACTGTGCCAAATCCTCCCTGTCCAATAGTTGTGCTGAAGTTGTTGGTTGCTTTCTTTGTCCCTTTATAGCTGTATTTCGTAAATATAGAAGCCGTACCTGTGTGCATTTTGCATAATAATAAGTAAACAGGATAAGAACCCAAGATAATAAACGAACAGATCTTGCAATGTCGTCTTCGATTAGTACACAAATAGTCTAAAAGAACCATAAATTACCTTCCTGGAATCTTTTAGGTGGATGTGTGAAGGATTTGGAAGATATCTTATCAGTTGCATCAGAATCTTCCAGCTCTTTGCTTTTCCTCCAAATCAGAACAATTAAGATAAACAGCACCAGGACAGCCACGACTGTAACTACTATGCCAATAACTGGTACTAATGTAAGGTGGTAAGGATGGTGATTTTCCTTCACAGGTGTATTCAAGGAAAGTTGAGCGGGACTAGCAGCAACAGGAGGGCTTGGAGAGACCTCTGGTGAAAGTTGTGATGGAGATGGTCCTGCAAGTGGTTAGACGTACAATGGAAGTCAGAACTTTTCATATGGCTGAAAGTGCATTACATCACTAAAATGATCCATGGAAATATTATTTATGTGCAGAAGTACAAAAACAAACACCAACTCCCTGCCTAAGAAATTAACATTAGTAAACATACCAGAGAAAGTCACAGGACCAGAAAAAGGTGCAAAATGAGGGTCATAAGAGCAGTTTGCTCCAAGTGAAAGGTGAGGCTAATATGACACAATGGAGGATGTTGCTGGAAAGAAGCTGAAAATGTTCGAGTCTAGGAATAGAAGATTTAAGGATTTTATGACTAATTCCGGGAAAGTTAATGATTAAGGTATAAAAGACACTGGAATACAGTTGTGTAGATAAGAAATTACTTCAGGGCTTATGACAGAACAAAGAAAACAAATAGAAGTAGGTTTCTTTTTCTGCTTTCTCCTTTTTCTTTCTTTTGTTCTTTATCCTATATTTTGATAGTTATAGAATAGGCTTGGCACGGAATGGTTGTGCAATTTTATGTAGCTCACACTTAGACCTGAATGGAATACCTTATAAAGAATATGGAAAAGTGAAAGCAACTCATCGGAATTTCAAGAAAAGGATTCAATGTTGGTAACAATATTCCAATGCATAAAGCATTCAGTACAATTCCTGTAACTGTTCTATTTCAGTGATAATGAATCCCACCCCTACCCTGTTAAGACGTACCTGGAGGTATAATAAGGCCTATAACCCCAAAGAAACAGCGAGCAAGATCAATAGCTGATGCATTGTCAACTTGGCTTGCAAGAGCAGCAAAAGTTGCATCTCTACAAGTACTAAATGTCATATTATTAGCTGTACCAACTTGATTGCGGAGATACAAGATGCCAGCATTGAGGCATTTTCTGCATTCACTTTCCCCCGAGAGAGGGACTTGGCAGGTTTTAGTAACACTTGAAAATTGTGGAGATTGAATCATCTGAGTTACAGTTGTTCGACCTTGGCAATCATAGTTGACAGGAATTTTTGTTCCAAACCCACAGAACACTGTTGCGTTTCTGTTGACTCCATGGAATTGGAAAATTTCTGTTATTTTGTCTAGGCAAATCTGTGATGTGTCAGCATTAACCCCCAGGTTGCTTGTTGCATTTGCATAACGAGCAACAGAAATTGCAACCAAGGCATTAATGTAGCGGCAACACTTTCCTCTTTCTTCTTTGTTGGAGCAGATTGAGGCAGTCAGAGTATAGTTGGATCCAGTCATGTCTAAGGGGCACACTGCATGTGTAGAAGAAAATATAGATAGTCATTGAGAAATGTTTCTGCATTACTCCAGTTCTACTTCCTTTTTCAGTACACTCCCTAAATGAACCGCACCATACTACACACACCGAGGAAAATATAAAAGGGAAGCAACCAACTTATAGTTAACAATATATACAGATTAAAAGACTTTGAAGAACTACTTAGATGCAACATGTTAAAAGTACCTGTATTGTATAAGCTCAGTTTGTGGAAAGCAAGAGCTCAAAGCTATTTTCGTGTGGGTGTTTGGGGAGGGGTATCAGCCTGAATATCTCCAATTATAAGAATTAACAGGGAATTATACGGACATTGATCTTGTACACCTAGACTACATATGAAAACTTGGACCATTAGACTTCAGACAGGACAAGTCGTAGTTTGATTGTGCAGTCCATCAATTGCACTGATAAATATAAATTATTTACACTGTCATTGTATAGCTGAAACTCCAAAAGAAACATCAGTACATCGTGCAGTAACACCATCGTTAAATGAAGTATTACATATAGCAATATTAAAACTGAACTACGAATAACTGTCGTATTGAATTTGAATGTTATGAAACTTACAAGCAAACATAAATTGGATTAGTATGAGCTTCACCACTGACATTGGCAAGCTTTCATTCACATTTCCAAATTCCAACAAAACAAAAAGCACATTGTCACTGAATATTGGCAGGTCTTTATAGTCATGCAGGCACATTAATCACATTTCCATAAATACCTTTCTTCTTCCACTTCCCTCTTAAATACTCATGAACCCCAAACACATCAAAATCAATTACAAGACAAACACCCATAAGATTTTCAAGAAAATAAAAGCAGCTTCAGCCTTCAAGCTCACTATAATTTCTATCATCAAACACTCATAAATAAGCCCAAATTACAAATTTAAAAATGTCATCTTTTTCTCCTTTACCTCAAACTCAAGATAGGATATAACTCAAAACTGCTGAACAACAAAATGGGAAGCTCCCAAAACAAGATGTAATTGAAGGAAATCAACAAGACAAAAGATGTAATACCTGAAGCAGTAGTTGTTGTTGACAAAAGGTGCATTTCAAGAAAGATCAAGAAACCCAGAAAGATGGCTTGTCCGTACAATGTCATGGCAGAACCTCAATACCAATATAGAACAGATGTAGATATGAGTGAAGAGTGGTAAAAATGCCTTAGCTTATTTTAGGAAAAAAATAAATTAGGAAGGCTTGTGAAACAAAGGAAACTGAGTAGAGTCCAAGGAGGAGGTTTTTGACTGACTCAAGACCTTGTATTGACCCCCCCACAGTCCCCACTTTTTTACATTTTCCTTCTATTTTTCCATGTCTCAACAACATTGACGTGATGAGTTGCTCCGATGATAAATATTTTTGTATTTTTGATCTTTAATATTGTAAGTTTAGATTATCAAAGGAGCTAAAAAGGTTGGAGCTATTAGGCGGGGATTAAATAAAAAAAACTCACACATATTACATTTTAAGTGTCAAATAATAATATTATTCTTTTGTGATAATACAACTTATACAATTCATCTTCATCTCCATCTTCGTCCTGTTTCAACGCAATTACGCTACAATCTCTTACCCCCTTCATCCTTACTTTTTATAATATTTGTCTACAAATATTTTTAAGATAATATTTATTACTATACAGAATATAAAAAGATAAGTCATAACTAGTAGTTCAACCAATGATTCAAAACAATTTTTAATCATTTCTACCACTTATACTACAATTTTATTATTTTAGGATAATTTAACAAGTTAAATACAATTAAAAATAGAAATACTTTATTTACACGGTATAATTTTCTTTAATAAAAGTGTTATATGTCCAGAACAATGTCATTTTCGAAAAATGAACAATTGGTGACTTGTTCCATCTAAAATGGTATATGTTTGTTTTTGTAGTATTTTGATTTGTCAAAGTCAGTAAATCTGCACCGATATTTTTTATATTTAATAAATGCGGTACAATCCAAGCCACAAGTGTAAGGGTAACAGGGGCGGAGCCAGCATGTTCTTAGGGGTTCATCCGAATCCCCTTCGACAAAAAATATTATTATATATACATAATTAAACCCTCTTATTTAAAATTTTGGCTCCGCCACTGAAGGGTAATATCGTAATAAAAGTCCATTTGACAAAATCACTGTCAAAGAAGATCTTTCTAGTCCTCAAAATAAAATGCACCCTCACGTCCGCTTATAAATTGAATAATAATAAATAAAATCAAATTTCTTAGGTATAAAATTAAAAAATTCTTATAAAACTAACAAAAATATGTGTAAATGACTTACAAAACAAAATCTCCCCTCCTTTATGACATCACACGAAGAAATTAAAAAAAATGGTACGTATGCATTTTCATTAATTTTAATTTTAGAGGGGTAATTAGTTACAAATTGAGGTAAATTCAGTTAATTTTACTTTTCTTTCTTTGACTAAAAAAAATTACAATGAATTTTAAAGCATTTTGATCTAATTTTTGAAATTTGCTGCTTTCATATTTCATCAACAATTTGTTAGGACACTATGTGTACATGAAATATTTATTTTATTATAAATAGGTATGAGTAAACATCAATAGATATTTCTTACCATGCGTTTAACATATGCAAATTGATGATACTCTTTTCTATAGCCGTATAAATGTCCGAAATTTACTTTATATTTTTAGAATTCTCTTTTTTAAATTTATATATAATTAAATAATATCACGTAAATTGAAACAGTATAACTAAGTCACAGATTTGTTGCTTAATGTACATTAAAAATAATGATGTTTGAGGTGTGTAAATTGAAGAAACACGTGTACATATTTTCCAGAAAAAAATGATTACCAAGGCAAATCCATGAGAGAATATTTTTATTTGTAATTTTTTTTACAAGAGGATAAAAAAGTGGGGTTCATAAATAAGGCAGAAGATTCTTGCTTGAGAGAATAATAGAGTGTTGTCCACAACCAGACAAAAGTTGTTAGGCCACGGGTTCTTTATACCTTTTCTACACCTTTTCTCATTTTTTGTTTTTTCTTCTTTTAGTGTGATTTAAATACTATTAAATAAATAAATAAAAAAGAGGAAAAGTTATGCATAATAGAAAACATTTAGCGTATATTAGTGACTATAGCTATGATTTAAGAAAAATTATAATTTTCGGCTACAATTTCCTTTATTCTTGTTATTCGTCTGATTTGTATAAATCCAGAATTTGTACAATTTGATTCCTGATTGTATAAATCCAGAATTTTGTAAATGTTTACCCTAGCTATGTGTGTATGATTTATGAAAAAATCATAATAAATTACCTTAGTTGTATATTGGCAAACAAAATATTTAAATGGGGTTCTAAAATATTTCTAAATGTGTAAATACATAATTTGTATATATTTACCTTATTTGTATATTCGCAAACGAAATATACAAACCACAGTCTCCATAGCAAACGAAACTATAGTCTATAGCTACGGAGCGCAATTATTGAAATTATAGTTATAGAGCCTTATTAGTTACTCCCTCCGTCCCATTTTATATGATGTACTTTGATTTGACACAAACTTTAAGAAAAATGAAAAGACTTATAAAACTTGTGGTCCAAAATGAGTGATAGTAATTTGTGTGGTTGTAAATCATTTCATTAAGGGTAAAAAAGACATTTTATAAGCAAATTGTTACTTAAAATAGAAATGTGTCATTCTTTTTGGAACTGACTAAAAAGGAAAGTGAGTCATATAAAAATTGAGACAGAGGGAGTATTATGTTTATTGTGTTTGCTATTTCTAAATTTTTCTCAAAAAAAAAAACTTTACTTGTGGCGCAGCAAAGCCCAAGTACAGCCGGACCAATTTAAAGCCCAATTCTATTGGCAGGGCAAGTCAGTAAATAAGGTCGGTCCAGCCCACTAAACAAACGAGGCCGCGGGCTTATATATGAAGAAGAAACAAGTTTTTGCACAGATTTGGGGTGACTTCAATTGCGAAAAACTATCTAATTATACAAATATTTCTAAAAATGATAGTATATTGTTTCACTAATTAATAATTTTATGATAAATTTTAAGTCAAATACATCTAGATACATGCATTTTTGCTTACCAAATATACTATATAATACATATTTATAGGAAGGGAAGCGAACGAGAGAGTTTGTATATCTCAAATACATACAAATCACATTAGATACATCTATCAAGAATGCCAGATACACCCTGAAATGTAGATACAAAGGGAAATATGAGAGAGGCGAATTAGAGTGTCAAATACACGTGACTCCACTTCAATATAGTATATCTAAAATAAATTACATCTAATTTTGACATTTTGTATCTGAAATACATGTATCTGGACATTGAAAATACATGTATTTGAAAGTTTGAATTTTGTTAAGATGTGTATTATTAAAAACTCGCGTGAAAGAAAGTAATTTTCTCATAAACTATATTGAAATTAGTGTTGTTTGTCCCCTAATTTTTGTCTCCTCATTTTATGTAATA